>CAFUXE010001229.1:241949-263647 GCA_903364295.1 Serranus cabrilla | reverse complement strand
TTAAGGCAATTCCATTACAGGAAAATCCATTGTGCTTAGCCTACCATTAAAATATAGGTCACTATAGCAACGCAACAAGTAGCACATGCGGAAAAATACAAGTAAAAAATCTTGCACCAAAAACTTACTACCTCATTTTTTTTTTTACATCAGTTAAATACATTTCATAAGGCACCATCACCAACCTTTCTTATTACTCTGTAAACAAACGACATTTTGGCACAGATTATTACTTTTGGTCTACTTCAGTTAATGGAATATCATTACGTAAAGGCACTTCTACATTTGGTCATTTAGAGAATAGATGCATATAAATATACATAGCTTTCATCAACATGTGCAAATAATCCTTTGCTTCTCCAAAAGTGACATCTGCCTGGTAGACACACACGGTAGATTTACATACATGATGCAAATACTCAAACATCAGTGTCTGTCTGAACAGTGGACACTGTAGCTGTGGACAAACTTCATGTTCTTACCTGCAACTAACCTTCAAGAATTTAGCATGATCTCAGTAAAAAGATGTTCCAACACAACTACATCATTTACAGATTTCATTCGGCCATTTTTTCACAAGACAAAATAGATTTTATCACATTTAAACTGTTTTCAAGAAACAAACAATGCTCAATATTTTGGAACATGCTGCCAAATTTTTTTTTTTTTGCCAGAACACATATATTTACAAAATAAGTTGTGCAATTCAAAAGTGCCCAGTATTACAAAAATACAATAAATAAACACAAAGATATGAAATATTTAACATTAATATAAAACAGCTGTTATCCTGCATTGAATTCAATGTGAATGATATTCACTTAACGTCACTGAATATGTTTGGGTAGCACAGACCCTGTAACATTCATTACACATGTTGTTTCTGTCCCATCATTCTTCCTTGGACAGATTATGAAACAGGCCCAGGCACTCAAAGAGACATGTACACACCAGAAAGGTAAATACTACACAGAGACATAAAAACTGCAGAGAGATGCAAAACACATGCAAAGAGACAGAAAAACAATAAAGACCATAAAAAGTGTCTAAACAACCATAAAGAGACACTAAATGAATCCAAACAGACTCACAATGACTACAAAACAACATTAAACTACAAAGAGTTACAAAACAACAACAAAGCGAGACAAAACAACTTCTGTCAGACACAAAACCACAGCAAGATGCGTAACGCCGACAACGAGGCACAAAACGATAACAAAAACAGGTTTAACAACTTTAGAGTCTGCCTCGCTCCTTTGGATAGGTGGTGGGACCTTTCACAACCCAGATTCCAAAGAACTTTAAGTCATTCAATGTTATGTTTAAACTGATAAACTTGGGTTTTTGTAAATATACACACTGGATCATTTTATTTAATTTTTAAACGAGTTCTTAGGATCGGGGTTAGACATGTTTTTGTCCAGGGGCACGCTGTCTCATAATCCGCCCATGCATAGACTTAGGATGTTTCACCACTCGCAGTTTAAATCTACAATGAGATAATGTATGCAGTAACAGGGTCGGAGAAGAAATGAGAATTCTTTGGAGTTTAAAACCTCGGCTTTTTAGTCTGTTTTGCTGTGTAAATAATTGACTACCAGGGCTTGAGAGAAATATCACCGCCCTTGATAAAACTTGAATACTTGTTGCGACGCTAGCTTCTGGATCATTTCGTACTCGTGATTTCCAGGATGTAATCCAGTTTTTAAATGTTTGTTTCTTAGTTCTTCCCAGTAATGATTCCAGTTTCCATCACTGTCTGCTCCATAACCGAACACATCAATCTAAGAAAAAAAGGAAGCAATTTTAGAACACAAGAACGTAGCCCTGAGTGAGGTCTCACCAAATGATTACCTGCTTTTTCCATAAGAAATCAGTTATTTCCATCCACTTGTCAATCATTAGTGAGCTACAGCAACACTTCATACATTCACAAGGAAAAGTCACATTTAAAGATTAACTTACCTCGTCACAAATATGCATGGCAAGAACTACAGCCATAAAGCCAGTGGATGGATATGTGCCCTTGTTTTCCAGCCATTTGTCATGAACATACTTCATGAAAGCTGGATTGACAACCATCACCTGTTATGAATCAGAATCAGACTTTCAAGTTAGCTCTATGAACTATGAGCTATCAAAAAAAATATTGTTGAATGTATTAAATGTATACTCACCAAATCCTTGTTAGCTTTGATATGTGATAGTACTGGCGCATATGATCTGTGGGGAAATAGCATTGTTGTTGGTGTTTTCTTTATTTCAGTAAAATTACATGCAAACCATAGTGTACTTAGTGTACAATGAGTGTGCAATTTTGTGTGTCTTTATGGTCATTTTCTGTCTCTTTTATTGCTTTATAGTCTTGTATCATGTTTAAATTGTTTTGGTCATTTTGTAGACATTTTTTTTTCTGTTGTTTCCTTTTCTTTAAGTTTCGTCTCACCTTTTGGCTGTTTTTACAATTGTTATTGTAACTCTCTGTGTTTCTTTGCAACTGTTTTGTATGTTTTTGTCATCTTATTTTGTCACTTTCTAGGTTTGATTTTGGTCTTTTTGTTTTGTGTCCCTTTGTAGTCATTTTATGTCTGTTTGAGGTTGTTTTCATAGTCATTGTGATTCTCTTTGTGGTGTTTTTGTGTACAAACAACAGATATTTTGTAGGTTTCGTTATTTCTCTTGTCTGTAGATGTTATGCACCTTTTTGTTGTTCATTTTGCATCCCTTTGTAGGAATTTTGTGGCTCTTTTCCCCATGTTTTTGTGCTCTCTCTGTAGTTGTTTCATGTTTTTTTTGTGGCCACGATGTGAGGGCCAGTGGGTTCGTGCCCCTGACGCGTTTGGGCCCTCCTGCCCTGTGCCCAGTTGGCCTGTTCAATGATCAAACCATGCTAAGCAATACAATAGACAGGTAAAGCAGAGATACAGCTTTTTATGTTAACACATATCTCAACTGAAATTCTCCTTTACACATGTTGTGTAAAGTAGAAACTCAAACATGGATATTTCAAAATGACAAGAGCTGACAGGTGGTTGAACCACATTCATTCCGATTGCCAACAACTTTGAGTCACCCTGCTGTACCTCGCCCTCTCAATGTGCTGAAACCAGCAGGGCAGCCCACAACCAACACACCCAAGACTGGAGATTATTCAAAGCATCTTAAGATGTTCTGAATTTTGAATCTTCAACTAGTCACATTTAATTTTAGATTTCTTTAGTTTCATTTAAGTTCAGTTTTAATTATTTTTCCGCTTAGTTAGATTCAGTTTTATTCTGACAGGTTTAGTTCTCATTTGGTTTTGCAGTAGTTAGTTTTCTTTAGCTTTAATGTCTCCGAAGCAGTGACAGAAAGTAAATTTACTCAAGTACTGAACTTAAAAATTGTGCTTGTTCTTTTCAGTTTACTCTACTTTATACTTCTACTCCACCACATATTCAGATATTACAGTGTTCTACATCTGACAGCTTAAGTTAGGCTACTAGTTATTGGATTCAGATTTATACAAAACATAATTCTGATGTAATTATTAACAGTGATTAATTTCTAGTACGATAGTAATAACATACAATATTTTTAAATTGGCTATTTTACATACTTTTTATGAGTACTTTTACTTTTAGTACCAAAAGCATTATGATGGGAATACAGTTTTCATCGCACAACTTCTTCTAAGAGAGTATTTCTCATGTGTGGTATCTGTAGGTTTACTTCGGTAAAAGATCTGAGTACTTCCTCCACCACTGGAGGGATGCTGTCTATTTGTTTTGGTAGTGATATATGAAAGCTGAAAAACTAACACTAGGATCATTTCAGTTTAGTTTTAGTGTCCTTTATTATTTAGCTTCAGTTTACAACGACAGCTGTCACGCTCATTTGGGTTTCTGTCCGGGATGGGATGTTTTGCTGACACTAAATTTTGTGCTGCCGGATTTTCCGACATGACTATTAGTTAGTTAGAATACTCTGCTTTATAACACGCACTGGTTGCCTTAGCAGTCGGTTGCTAGTTGTCACATAACAGGGATGCCGTTCATAGCCTATGTCCTTGAAGGGCACAGAGCCCTTCAGAGACTCTGCTGTAGCAACAGCTCCACACTGACATTACTCATTGGGCCTTGAATCATAAACTTGACTGACACCTTCTGCTTAGCAACTGAACAAATTAATGAGATGGTTCACAAAGACAGGATTAGGTAGCTGTAAAACAAGTAGGTGTAGTAGTGCAAGGTTTCACTTGTTTACCAGTGTTAACCAAAAGCAATAAAACAGAACCTGCTCAACACTTCAGCAGTGCCAGTCCAATGGGGCGTAACACCACTAATTTTATGGTCCAGACTTAAATATCTCAACATCAACAACATAGATTGGTACAAATATTCATGGTTTCCAGAGGATGTATCCAAATGTCTTTGGTTATCACTTTTTGGCACCACCATCAGGATGGCCGTAATGGTTTTGAGTGAAATGTTTCAAAGGCTAAAGGATGGATTGCCATTAATGTCTTTTGAGTTCTTTATTAAAGTGAGATTTATTTTCCCCCCTAGAAATATGTGCAATCCTTTTCATTTAGGGCCATCATTTAACACATGTAATGTCATATTAATTTAATTATAAAGTAATGTATTTATTTATACTTAAAGCTTCCTTCCTCCATATTATACATTATATTTTGACACTATTATTCATGGAAGCATTTATGAAATGCTGTGTTAATTTATTCATAGTGAACACTGGATCAGTTTGATAGGGGGAGACATAGTACATAAAAATATGACTCACTTTCCATAGAATCCTGTGCTGAAGGCCTTGATGACCCACTCAATATCCATGATCTTAAATGGAACCAGCACCAGATGAGTGGTGTTATCTAAATCCGCAGCGCTCTCTGGATACATGACGCGATGAGTCGTCCTGGTCCCAACATCTGCTTCATAGCCTTTGGTGGGTCCACGGTTCATCCTGAAAAACACAGAGGGATTTATTTCATATGTCACTGGCAGAAATACATAAGGGAATTTTCGGGCATTGATATATATATTTTTTTCTTTGGAGGATTTACCTTATGATAATGTCATGGTAATCTATCATAGGTCCAAAATGTGATCCCTTCAAATTCCCAGAATTCCCCACAACAGCACAAGTCCTGCAGTGGTCGGGGCGAGCTTCTACAACAAGTGGGCTGGATGGGAACATCTGAAACACCATGTCTACTGTGTTTTTGTAGAAAGTGAAGGTGCGTTTTTCCCACTGTAAACGCTGGCATAGCAAACATAGATTGCTGTTAGACCAGTTATTTGCAGGCACAGACACCACATTGATGACGGCAGATAAATGTGATTGTATTCCACTTCCTGATCCTGATTTGCAAGTAGAGAGACAGCTGCAAGGACACAACTTACCTTCCACCAGTTGAAAGCGTCCTCAGTGACACTGTATTTTGCTGATAAAAATGGTTCAATGGATTGGTTGAAACGCTGCATAAACCACGGATTAGATTTAGATAAACATCGGCGACATGAGCAGGGGCCTTCGTACACTGGGGGTGACATATCTGGTGACATATATCCTCTCCAGAACACACCCATGCCAGTCACACACAGCAGGACAATGAGCACCCTCACTTTTGAACTCATCTTTGCTGTTTGTAGCTGGTGAAATGGATTCAATTCCATCTGTGGGCAAACATCAGAGATTATCAATGTGGCCAATGATACAGTGAATTTCTCACACAGGAGTGAAAATAGACCTTTGCATTGTGCACCAATCTGACTGCAAACTAATAACTTTTTACTGTTATTATATACTATATTTACAATGTGTTACATTCTCAACCAATTCAAGAGATTAACAGTGAGAGAATTAATAAATAAATGTCCAAATAGGACAAACAGGACTGTATGTTCACTATCAACTCCTGACTATTTAAATAAATGTCCATAAAAACGAATAGCTTGGTTAACATATGTGTATGTTCAGTATCAGTACCATTTAAATTAATTTAAAAAAAACAGCCCAATCAACATGTCTACTGTATGCTCAGAATCAGTCAACTGCTGACAATTACGAGAAAGTAAAAACTCAGTTAACTTAATAGTGTTATCATTAATAAGACAGTTATATGAAGATAGTTGATAGAAAATGTATTAATATTATCCTATTTTTGTCCTACCTGATCAGATAGAAAATAACGAGAGTATCGGAGGGTGATGACAAAATGGTAGAATGCCCATTGGTGCACTTGATATCAGTCCCAGGTACAAGCCTGCTGATAGGAGGACGGGCACGTCCGTTGGGCAGAGGTGTGGTCTGTGCACAGGTGTCCAAGATCCCTCTAAACATCCATAACATTAATACTGAGAGAGAAAGAAAAAAATCTGCGCAAATTTCAGCCCTCTTCTGTCATATTATTCAGATTTTTTAAATAAATAGAAACGGTTTAAATTATGTTAAGATAATAATTCTACTTTAAGTTTTTAAAAAAAATGCATTGATGACATGGTACATAAAAAACTAGAGATACAATGATTTTGTTCAAGAAATAATAAAACAGCAGAAGACAAAGAAAGAAAGAAAGAAAGAAAGAAAGAAAAGGTACCTCCGTGCACCACCGACTCGAGGTCCTCTCTGTCCTCCTCCTCTACACTATGATAAAAAGAAATTTTAAAAAAAGGGGGAAAGAAAATCAGCATAGAAATAACTCCAGAGAAGTTAAAAATTCATCCACGATGGAGTAGTTCAGTAACTTTTTCCGTCGGTTCAAGATCAAGTCAGGACAGCTTCTCCAGGCTCGCTCAGCCCGCAGGGCGACTCACCCTAAACTTATTTTCAAAATAGGCTTAAGTTTGAGGCTATAACGAGCCGGACCGCATCAACACAAGACTCGTATTATGAATTATTATCACGAAAATGTCTGAAATCAAAAGAAGTTGAAGTGGCGCGTGAGAGAGCGATGGGAGGGACTCACGGTCCACTGCTGCTTGTTTCACAGCACGCGCACACACAGACGGTCCAGCTGATTGGACCGCACGCGCAGTACAGGTTACAGTCTCACACTCAATAGATAGATGGATAGATAGATATCGACATCGATAGATATAAACTGTCGCTTAAGAAGCAAACGCAAAAGTTACTCAAATGATAAATAAATGTTTAATCAGGAAAAAGAAATCCCAAATATGGACATGGTCTCTGTGAAGTCACCCAAAAGTTGACAAGAGTCAAAATTGAGATCAAAGTTCTGGTCTTTGCCATTTTATCCCATCTAGTAGCAGTGAGATGCTGTTACAATAGATTATACAGACATTTATTTTGGCGTTCATTATGAGAAATGCAGATTACTTTTATTTTGAAGGAGCAGACTGGGCGTGTTGGATTTTGCATTTGTGATGGGTAACTTCCTGGTTTTATATTTCTTTTTTCCTAGGGAATGTGTTGTTTATTTGCAGTGTTAGGGAAAGTTACTTTTAAGACTAATCACTAATCAAAAACTAATCACTTCTCTCTCCCCTGTGCCTGTTAACATGTTTATGTCCACTGTAAAGATGGGCATTTTAACATGGAGTCTAGGGGGGTGACTCAATTGGCCATTTGAAGAAGTATAGTTTTTGGCATTTCTGCATTGGCTTCATTGTTCATCTTGATAATTCACAAATTATGACTTTCAGGGTCAGGCACATATTAACTTCATCATATCAATCACAGGGCAGCAGCAAACATCAGAGTGGATGTAACAGAACATACAAGTTGCTAAATGACTCTGTTTGGGATTTGAAATGTTTCAATGTTTCAGCTATTTCAAATGTTTCAACTGAATTAACTGAATGTTAAGCAAGATTTCACATACATTGCTTCTTGATTTGCTCCTGCCAGGTTGTTTCAGGTTATAAATGCATCCTCTGCATTTGTTCCATCTTACGGTAACTATAGAGCTGTTGGCAGCCACAGAGCAGCACCCAGGGACCAACCGAGGAAATAGCATAGTATTCCCAATACAGTACATGCAAGTCTGATAATCCCTTAACAATCCAAAGGACCACAGCAAACCTAGCTGACTCTGTATTTTAAAAGCTGTAACAGGCTAAAGTGAAGGTACAAGTATCATATAAAAAACTAGAAGATCTAGGGAATCCACATAGCATATGCAAACACCAGTGGTGGAAGCGCCACCTCCCAGGAGTTATACAAAACTTAGTTGAATAAAGGCTGTAGCCAGGGAGTTGAGGAGTCCAGGCTCAAAACTCAAGCACACAGTTTTGCTGTTTTTGCAGTTTTACTGTTGTAACCATTGCATAGCTTCAGGTACATGTATGTGTCATCATTTATTTGCTAAATATAGATAAATACTCAGGTTCTTTTGTGTACAAATTGAAAAAAAAAACAGGTCAATGGAAACACACTTAGTGGCAAAGTCATGCCTATAAACAACAGAGCCCAACACTTGATACTGAGATAGTTGAGACTGCAGCGATGGCAGTAATCAGGTCTCACCACAGCTGAGTATGAGATTTACAGGTTAGAAAAGCCATAATCATACTCCAAATTGAAAAAAATTGTCAATTAAGAAAAATATTGTTGTACTCAATAGGTAAGTGTTACACTGGGTTCATACTAGAAGCGACAATGTCACAAAGCAGCCAAGCGTGGCCAGCTACAATCCTCTGAGAAGCTGTTGAGTTGTTTGCTCAGGTAGTTGTTGACATGATTTTGTTGTTATAGGATTGTGTGTGTGCACATTTTGCCACACCTTTGCATCCCTGTGTGCACAGAAAGCTGGCATAACGTCAGCTAAATTAACAAAGTACGACAGCCAACACTAGCCATTGAGAATTTACCTTACATAGGTGATAGCTGGTGAAACAAGAACATATGATGGGTTGGCACTTCACTGTGTCACTGGAGCACATAATTGTTGAATGTCACATATCAAGCTTTGTGTCACTGGCTCCCATTGAAAATGACTTCCATGGATCAATGGTTATCTTAAAGATAACAGGTAACAAAAAAAATTATTTCAGGCACTCACACTTAATATTTGATTTTCCACTCCAGTGCAGTGCACACAAAAGTCCAAATACTATGATCCTGCCAAACATGCCTTATCTTTGTGAAATATTTCTTCTTGTGTGCCATCCATTCATCATCAGGAAACATGCCAGTAGCTTAATACTTAGGTGGAAATCAGAAGTATAGTTGTAATATTTTGCTCATTGAACTGTGGCTGGAAGAATTGTGTTTTAGGATTGTCCAGTCATCTGTTGGTCCCATTCTTATAATCATGATATGACGTTACTGAAGGATGAACTGATTAGACCCTGTGGTCAAAGGTCAAGGTCACTGTGACCACACTTATGTCCCATTCATGAATGCAATATCTCAGGAACACCTGAGAGGAATTTCATTCCACTTGGGACAGATGTCCATGTTGGACTCAAGGATAAACTGATTAGCATGTTTCTCACTGGAAATTGTTCACCAGAATACTACATGTTTAGTGACAACATCCATTTTTCCCTCAAAAATACACTTAATAATAATACCTTTTATTAAATAGTCTTCACTGTAACTTTAGGTCTGGTAGAGCCACAGGTGCCCCTAAAATACAAGGCTGGATTAATTTTCTGCAGACAGAATTAAGGGAGTGTACTGATGGCAACAGATAAGAGAAACTTGTAGAACAAGGCTGCAGGCATGTTTTAACAGCCAAACGACACTTTGTAAATGTGTGTCTCAATCTGCTAATGGAACTCTGTAAAATAAAAGTTTCCACATCTGGTCCTGTTGAAGCATGCTGCACTGTAAAACGATACTTAAAATCTACCAAACACGCCTGACCTAATTTTTTTTTTTAAAAAGAGAAAAAAAGGTATTCTTGTGTACCATCATTTGAAGCCTTGTGTTCTGTGTTTTGGCTATCCCCATCTTGGTTTATGTTCATCACCATATTGTTTTCCTGCAACCAGTACATGCAGGCAACAGACCATAAACTGTATTGATGCTGTGTAGTCCACTCACGATAGCGCTAACTAGCTTGTGTAGCAAGGGGAAATCCTGTTATCCAAAATTAACAGTTGGCTTCCTGAAGTGTCTTTTAGTTTAACCAATGTGGACTAAACCAATGTGCTGTCCATTCTTTTTAAAATCTATGGGGAACCTACAGGTTCCCTCTATTAGCTAACATACATTTTGTCAGTTATTTCAGTTAGCTATGCACCAGTTACACTTGGCAGTTACTGGGTGTATTGAATAAAAACCCATTTAAACCCATATAAACTAGTTTGTGTGGTTCAACCTGTTATATTTTATTTACACGTATAATATCTATAGGTTATTGTTTCTAGCTATTCTAAATCATGAAGAGCTGATGCACCGGTATGGTAACTATTTCACTCTCTTACTCACTGCTTACAACCTTCTTAGAGATTAAACAGCAATCTTGTATAAACAAAAGTCACACAAGGATTTCCGATTCAGGCTCCTGTGATGTTTTATTGACTCGGTAAAAGACTGAAAAAGACAAACTACAGCCCACTTTGCTGTTGACACATGATTGGACAAGCATCACTTTAAAGTGCCGATTGCTTTTAACAGGACCAGAGTTTGAAAATGTAAAGTGTTCCAATAGAACATTGTGATTGTTAGTTGGTCCCAACATGTCCTCTGTCTGTTAAAACAGCCTGCAGCCTTGTTCTACTGTTGCCATCAGGGCACATCCTTAATATACTGTATGCAGAAAGTCAATCCAGTTTTGATCAAATTCTGCCTTGTATTAACAGAGTAATACTTTCAAGTACTAAATATGTTTAATAATTACAAAGAAATTAGTTACAAACTACCTGATCATAAATGAATCCATAATCACTCCTAATAAGCCAATTAGGACGAAAACTAAATATTATTAATACATACTGGTACACACACCGTCTATCTATATAACTACCATTGTCTAATTTTCCTTGCTGTCTATCTTCCCTGACTGCCTGTTCCACCAGACTGAGGAGATCAGAAATGGAGTTACGCAGAAACTTTGCTGTTAGCCTAGCATCAATATAAGTAGCACATCAAGCTCGTTAGCAGGAGCTAGCTGCAAATTGCAGATAAAGGAACGCCTGCAGCACAAAAAGCTCCACAACATGGCAAACAGCAAGCAAGCTGGTTCTTGGCTGGTGTCCCGAGGGCCCAAGGGAACCGGGGCACCGTTGCCTTCCATTGCTGCTGCAGCGCCCAGAGGGCCCAGCCTACCAGGGCAAAAAACACATTGTGGCAGGGAAGCGGTGGCCATTGCACATCAATAACCCCACTACTGGTATTTCAGTAGGTCATTTGAGAGATTTATTTTGAAAACAACAGAGTTTTAAAGAATGACGTGTGTTGATGGGTGAAACACGCATCAGACTGACTGCAGAACACTGCAGTAAAACACCGCATGGAATCTGCTGTCGAGCTACGGCTACACTGAATGACTGCAGGTCATGGATGACAAACTAAGCCTCTGTCTGAATGAGTGCTAATGTAATTTCTTTGGTTAGATGAATGATAATGTAATTGTTCACTATTGATGGATGGTGATGCGATGCAGCGACTGATGGAGTTGTCAGCGTGGCTTAGTGAACACAGCCATCTGTCAAGCCACCGTCGCAGTGCCCATTCTTCACAGACTTATGATGACAACTTTTTATTAGGTGATAAACAAGCTTTCCCCTGTGTTTTAGCAGAGGTTTACTGCATGGGCTACACATGCTGGCCAGATTAAAGACAATGTTTTCAATTGAATCATGTCATATATTCGTAAACCCTTTCAACCATAATGATGTCAGTGACTCATGATGATAGTTGTGGTTGTGGTAATTGAATCAAATAACAGCAGTAGTAATTATAGATGGCGTAAGACTAATGCTAATAGTCATAGTATTACTATAACTATTACACTATTATAAAAGAAAGGGCTAGGGACGCCTGTAGCAAAGATACAGGTAAAGATACGTCAGTGATCCACCTGCTTGGCCACAGTAATGTTAGAGTTTCAGGCGAGATGTCCTTTCACAAAAGTGCTGATTTTCACAACACATACTAGCTAAATATAAACACAGCCAGGGCGATGCAGGTGGATTATGGATGGTGTTTGGTGTGACAGGGCAGCAGCAGTGCAGTGTGACATGTGCTGGGTGCTGTTAGGTTGGTGTGAATATAGCATGACTCAGCATACTGGCACAACTCGCTCTATTGTTTGTAGGCACAATACAGAGTGTCAGCTTTCAGGTTTTAGTAATGGTAAGAGAAGAGACCAACATGAATAATTAAGGGGAATTTAACTCTTCTGTCCAACACCTTCGCCTCACTCTGTCAGTCACTCTGCACTCTGTCATCCACCGCCCCTTATCTGCCATGTTGACATGGCTTGGCATTATCTGAGCTGACGTCTACATTCGCAGGAATGGAGTTCCTGCTGTTGCTAAAGGTGAAACCAAACATGACGAAGGCACATCAGAACAATGTAGGCACATACACAGAGAGCTAAAGCTCAATGCCTCTGTCATGGTCTGACTGTGCCCATCCCTCATTCTGGGTGTTTTGGATCCTTCCCTTGTGGTTTTTGCTCTTCCCCTGTTTGTCTTCTCATCAGCCCTTGTTTATCTTCTTTCTTTCAGTGTGTGTGTGTGTTTGTCCGGGCGTGGTGATCCTTCTCCCTCCTGCTGCCAATCCATCCACACACCTGCAACTTATCCATTCATCAAGCTCGAGCAGTAAAGCTACCCCAGTGCCGCACTCTGGCCCTCGCCAACGTGGTCAGCCAAACTGCCCTCTTTTCTTGTGTTTACCTGAACTGTTTAGAACCATGTGTTTACCAGTGCCTCAAGTCTGATCTCTGCCTGTGATCCTTGCCTGTCTGCTTCACAAAGCATCTCTTTAAACTGTTACCTGTCTTGGTATAGTTCAGTCAACCTAACCCACACAGAAATGTGTTTTTCTTCCATATACCGGTATATATAATGTAGCTTTGTCTGTGTGTTTTGGCCTTTTCTCCACACATTACCTGCATCTTAGGCCACTGAAAAAGGAGCTCTTTTCTCTCTTTCCGGTTTGAAAATTTTGAGAAAGTCTTTATTCATTGTTCACTGAGGGGCGAAAAAACTGAATTACCCATCACTTGCAAACCTCTATCTACCCAACCTGAAGGTCTGATTAACAAGAGATGTGGTATTGTGCTGCTCATTTAAATTATTAATGTGCCATGCCAATTCACTTGAGGCTGATACGTCAGATATGAGGGGTGTAGCCTCAAATATACTCCCAAGCAGATGCACACAGATTCAGCCACGGAGCCAGAGTCCCACTTCCATCCAAACCTCGAAGAGAGAGAAAAGTGAAACATAAGCAAGACATGGGAAGACATTTTTTTTTAAACCCTTTTTCATTTATTTATTTCACAAATGTTTTATAATGACATGAACAGGAGCTTCATTTTATTATTTCTCATGACAAACAATCCCAAAATAAATGATTTTAAGTGGACATCCGTTCTGAAGATGCTAATCCTTTTATTTTATCCGTCTTACATTAGCATTGATCTTTGTGAATTGTTTTTGCAATGAGTCTCAATAGCATATAAAGGGGGAAATTTACCTGCAAATGTATGGATATTATTATTACCTAACGCTATTCTCTCAACAGTGCAGTAAGAGCTGCATTTCACCCTTTTTTATTGGTTTGTTTGTGCCTGTTTAGTGGCTGGAAAAGCTGTGAATGCTTTGTGAGTTATCCCCTGACTTTTTGGCTTGAGTGTGTGCTGTTTTGTCCTTTCACACAGAGATGAATGTGGCTTAAATAATGCTGGTCCTTGCTAACAAGACATTTTTTAACTACACATTCTTCCACTATTGATGAAGATAAGGCAGCGGCATTTTTAGGCCTGCACCACAGGTTTTATGAAAATAATGTGAGATCTATTTTCAGTGATAGTGTTTTTTCAGGCTTCTGATTGGCCAATGTTTTCCTTCCTCTTTGCATGACTGGTCAACATGACTTCAGGGTTAGTTTATATCATCGCTTGTTGGTATGGCATGTTCTTGACAGGGACTGCTGATTGTTCCAACAGCCCAGTAGTCCTAGAAATTTCATATTTGGAATATTTTCAAATATTTCAAAATCCAATTAGTTAGACCGGCTTTTATCTGAAAAAACACATTAGAGTTGTTGGAATCCAGTGACTGCCAGCCTTTAAATATTTGAGTTTTGAGGAATGGTTAGGTTTAGGCACAAAAACCAATTGGCAAATGGGATTTAAATCCAATGGGAAACAAATGGAACAATGAAACAATGGCATGGCAGCTCTTGACAACACATGATTTGTGTTTGTCATTTGGAAGGAAATTTCTTTTTAACAGGGCTTTTTGTGGACTAGATTTCAGATGTGCGTTGCCCTCACTGTACTGTTTAAGGGAAATACCAAGAATATCTCTCACCTAGTCACTTGATGTATTGTTTACTTATTAAATGCCCCATTACTGACCTCAAGGTGTAAATTTCATGTGTACAGTTGGAGTTGTCTTTCAGTTCTCCTCACTCTACTAATGTGGCTCACTGAAGCCGAGCTGAGTGGAATACTGTACCATCCCTAAGGGGCTCCGTGACTGGAAACCCAGGTTGTTGCCCAGAAGGTTGTTTACCAGCTTCCACCTGAGAATCCCCTGCCACCTTAAAAAAACTGCTCAGTATGGAGTTGAGTGGGACTGAATCCTGCTCTACTCAGCTACTGTTTGTTCCTACTGGTTGATGTACTGGAACACAGAGACGCTAAAGTTAAATCTTATTTCAATCATTGCCCATTTGCAGTGTTGTCTGTTAGATTTACATAGTTTGCTGTTTAATATATGACTATATTTAGCATCTGTTAACAGGTTCCATGTCAGGTTGGTAACAATTACTTTCACATACACAACTCAGTAGCCTGCCTGTTACCATGGAGGCTTCATTACATAACATTCCCACAGGTATGAAACAGAGGCGCTTGTGCTCCTTCCCCTTCCCTTATCTTTAACACCTGTAATCATCAGGATGATTACAACAACTACATCCTGTTTAATCCTACTGGTGTGTAATGCACGCCTGTGCCTTCCTAGTAATAAGAGTTAGCTTATCTATACCTCCATCCATATCCCTATATATCCATATATGTAAATAGATAGATAGATAGATAGATAGATAGATAGATAGATAGATAGATAGATAAAGAATAATATTTGTGATTGTGGCGTGTATTAAACTGCATATTATTTTGTTATCTGACTGCTGTCTAAGCAGAGACTTTAACATACCTTTGATGAAAGTATGGCTGTGTGCTTTGCCTGCTTGTATTACTTTTTAAAATATATTAATATGTTCATATTTTTCTTCAGGTTGAGGGTGTGATTCGCAAGACATTATTAGGCAGTGTGATAGTAGCAGAAGGGCCAGGCTCTTCGTCTGAGACACATCCATCAGTCATGGAGGAGAATCGCCCAAGTCCAGCAGGAGAACCAGCCGTGCTCAATTAGTTCAGGCTCCAGCTCTGTCTACCTGATCTATGGACCACATTTAGAGCTGCCCAGCAAACGCCTAGTCATTTCTTTCTGCCTCGTCAGGTGCATCAGTATCACTGCCTTATTATTTTTATAGTTGTGTGTCATGTTTGGAATATCTGAAAACTCCTTGCTAAGAGGCATTTTTTCTCAAACAATCAGGGTGCGATTAATCTTTCTACCTTGGCATTTAATGTCACACGCAATCAACTCTGTCTACAGCGCCTATATATTGTGTAGTACAATGCAAATGTGTTGCAACGCAGATTCTGTTTTAAAGATGTACTTTACTTGGGTTAACCAAGTTTTTGTGCCAACACGTCTGAGTGGTCGCACAGATATCCATGGTGACCAGAGGAGGACTTTCTACGTTACTTTAACAAAATATTTTTGGATGAACATTGTTAAAGAAATTCATGTCCCCTGCAGGCCTGTGCCTAAGGCAGCTGTTCCCAGGGTTTGGTGTTTCCAGGGTTGTACACGTATGACACATTGACCCTGTTGTGATTCTGTTAAAAAGCATCTTTTTTTAAAAACAGTGATCCGATCTCAATGCGTCTTGAGCCGGTCCCCCAAGATGCATTTTAAAGTGTTAACAGGGTCTTAATTTTACATGACACATAACAGGGACATGACAAAGTGTTCCAAGGGTTATGTTCATAGGGTCTTATATACCCCAGATTGTTATGGCACATAATGGGAAGATGAATATGATGAACCTGGACCCTGAAGAAGATGTTCCCAGCACTGTATTTACCTATTATGACATATTAATATACTATTTGAACTTGAAATGGGTCAAACTGAACCTGAACAGGATTAATGTGTTAACAGAATATTGAACTGGGAAACATAGGACCCTGGGAAAGGTTTCCAGTTCAGCCTCACCAGCTTCTAGCATGACTGCAGACTTTCGATCTCGTTTTTCAAGTCATGATCTACTTAAACTGTGAGCCTGACACATTACACGCTACATGTAACATACCTGGCATATGTTTCTCTCAGGCTCAGTCAGATATCGGCATTCGAGTATGTGGCCATTTCCTCCTAATTCCAGGCTCAGTGGCATGCAGTCTAGATTATTATTCCATAAATAAGAGCAAAATGAGCTCCAATTAAGAGGTAATTGCGGTGCTGTTGAGGAGTAACAAGATGCTAATGAAAATCCCAGGCTTATGATGGGAAGGGGAGATTGCTTTTAAAATTAGGCTGCTCCACCAGTTCTACTCTCTGCGGATGATGGAATTAGACAGCATGGCTCTAGTTAAGGGAAGTCTTGGCTAATTACTCTCAAATCCCAGTGAAGTCCATTTGTGGCAATAATTGTCCTGTGATTGCCTTCGTAGCCTCTCATCTCACAGAGCTGCTCATTTCTATTTGAACTTCCCACAGACTGCTCTGTGCAGGGTTTTGGGGATCTTGACTTGATTAGCACTTAAGTTATTTAAGGCAAAGTTGATTGTCTGATCACGTTAAAGTTGATAGGCAGTAGGTACAGTAGCCGGATGGTAAATTAACGAGAATTTCATGATTATGATAAATGAACATTGTTGTTTTTTCTCAAAAATTTTAAAGAAACTGATGTTTCGTGTGTGACCTTTCAGATAAATTATAGCATAAACATTTTTTTGCCTATTGTTCCTGACATTTATTTTTATTTTATTTAACAGGTTTTCATGAAAGTGTTGGTCAGTCTGTCTGCTTGACAATCCCACCCTGCTGCTATGAAAATGATTTAGTTGAGATGAATTTGAAACATTATCTGATGAGATCAAACAGATGTTCACAATGTTCTCCTCAGGGGATATAAAATGCAGTTGAAAAAAAGATAGTAAATCACAATATATCACAATATGTTATGGTAATACTCCTCTCTGAAACCCATGCGTTTATTCTATTGCTGTTTTTTTCCTGCTTTTAATCTGTTTTATTTTCTAAAACCTCAATAAAAAAGTAAAATTAGGCATAATTTTCAAATCATTTGTGGGATATATTCAACTGAAAACTGTACAAAGGTAATATGTTCAAACTGGCTTTTCGCCCACTCTTGTTTGGAACTGTGTCCCAACCCCTTCAGATTCAAGGTTATAGAATTAAGGAAAGAAATGTCACAGGTCAAATACTCAGAAGACTGTTGAAACTGTATGTGTTACTATTTTCCCACCCAAAATGCTGCAGTTATAAAGTTTCAAGTGTTGGAATTGAAAAATATTTCAGGCAGAGTTGGCAGATGCCAACTGTCGTAAACGTACTGTTTTCTTTAGGAAGAGTTGTACTTCTGTCCACTGTGTGTGGTGGGCTATCACAGACTCTGCAGTGGATTCAGGAGCTCCTCATAAAAACAGGACTATATATATTTAAAAGCAGTACAGAATGTCTGAGAGCCATACTGCACAGGTGAAAACCCCTAATACAAAGTACAAACAAATGAAAATGTCATTCGGCAGGTCAGGGGAAGAAAGCGAAAGGATATTGCAGGTCTGATTCATGGCCTTCTGAGCACAGCCTGTTCAGGTGTGCTGCATCTCTGATGAGTCCCAGCCCCATCCATCAATTCCCTGGAACAAAAGGCTGAAACACTGCCAACAAATAGGGACAAGGCAGGGCCAGCCCCGGGGCTGTCACAACCCTGATCTCAGAGGTTTACTCAGTCTTGAACTCAGACAAAAGCCGAACTTACATGGAGCTTGTTCATTGTCCTTTGTTGCGTTACCTCAACTAAACCTCAACTCAGACCTGTAGGCGATAACAGGAACAGTTTGGTAGCATCAGAGGAAGTACAGAATGCAAATGGAATTCAACTGTCATGATAGAATGCAACCTGAGACTTTGTCTACACCTGTAATAAAACCGCACCTACTGTTGTTCATGCTCTCATTCCCAAGAACCTTATCTAAATGATAGCACACAGTTCTCATATGACCTCAACCTTAAAAGACCAATGTGTAGGTTTGTGGGAGCTCTATTGGTAGGAATGGAATATAATATTCATAACTGTGTTTGATCAACTAAAAGTAAGAATCATTGGGGTTTGTGAGCTTAGAATTATCTCTTCATATCTACTGTATATATACGCGGATCTTCTTCCGTGTAGTCTTCCATATTGCACCACCATGTTTCTACAGTACTACAGAACAGCTGTTACCTATGAGCCACCGGAGGTTTAACGACATCCTTGGAAAGGGAGGGATGAGTTTGTCACAAGTTGTAAATATTGGGAGCTCAGACAAAACCCAGAGTGGTCCGCGGACATGTTCCACCAGGTTGTTTGTTTGTTTTTTTTCACCATTAATGGCAGCTAGATGCACAATTTCCAAGCCTTTTCAAACTTTTTCAAATTTTCAAACAAGGTAAACAAAAACATGCATCATTCATTTTATTGTATTTGATTGATATGGGCTAGCGCTTGCTGGCTAATATAAGCTTACAACGTAATAAGTGTTAATAAGAACTTGATTACTGTCTATAGCGATTAAGACGAGCAGCAAAAGTGTGTTGTACCAGTCGTGTTTGGATGCCAGTGTAGGCTTACAAAGCCAGGAGCAACATTTGTAAAGAGTTGGCCAAACAGGGTCAGAGCTTGTTCCCTAAACCTGGAACTGCTTTGGTAGAAAAAGGGGTAAGAGAGACTTATGGGTAATGACTCAGGTTTAAGGTGTGTTAAAAAGCTGAAACATTTGCTGCTTTTGAGAAAAGATTTCAGGGCTGGAGCCCTCAAAGGGCCCCCTGCTGGCATTCAGTTCGTTGCAATCAGCTAAATCTAACACTAATGCAGGTTTTATTTCTTTTGTTCACACAAAGCATTTCGCCCATGTTATACAAAACAGACATCTCAATTTCACCCTGAGGGAAAATACCTGCTTTGTCACTGACTCTTTCCCTGGCACCACAACCCAGTAACTCCGCAGCAGCAACAACAGCTTTATGGATAATATAAAACTGGGACTGTCTTATCCGAAGAGATAAATTGTCATTCTTCACCTTTCAACGTGGACATGCATCCTTTTTCACAGTTTAGCTCCCAGCAGCTAAATCTCCATCATCCCCACTGAGTGCTGTGTTTACCTGCTGAGTCAGTCTTTTATCATTCTGTGTAGCAGTGCTTCTGGCTCCCAGATAAACTGATAAAGTGAGGGGTGTACCTTCTTATGGTCTGCTGTCATAAACTGATAAATTGAAACAGTTTCTAAGCAGTAGGTAAGGTTTTTACAGCTAAAGTGTTTGAGGTGCATTTATCAGATGTTTTGCCACCACGAAACAGAGCAATATAAATGTAACAAAGCGGCTTATTTATGATAATCAGTTATATTTTCACCCTGCATGTTCCTAAACTTCAGCAAGTAGGCGTCTCCTTTTTCTTCTGATGCCCTTAGGAAACTGATAATTGTGATGTGAAGTGGTTATATATTATGTAGCTATGTTAAATGATGATTCAGGGTGTCAGTGTTTACGCAGTGTCACTCTTTCAAGGCAAAATGTGAATTACTGTGGTGTTGTTATAAAAAAACAATTTTCAATCAACTGACCCTGAAAAGAAAACGTCTTCTTCTTCTGTACGGAGAGACAAAGGAAGAACACGTCTCATTATTTTTTTGTAGAGAGGCACTCAACAGTCACAATCAGACTGCAGGCATTAAAACATTTGTCATCTTTAAAACTCCATCTTCCAGTTAGATGAGCTAGTCTCAACCCTTTGAGGTGGTGCCAAATTTAGAACCTCTTGCCCCACAAGCATACATGTAGGATAAATAAGATCAATATAAGGCTTTGTTGCATACACATTCATAGTTTGATTTTTTATTTGAAAAGATTAAGTTTAAGTTAAGCTCCGTCAGATTTTTTGTCTTCTTTTTTTCCCCTTTTTTCTTTTGTAAAGCCTTCTGATTTGTTTTGGCTTCACATCTCGACCCAAATACCTCCTCCCTGACCTCAGGGCATCAGTGTCTGAAGGCAAATACACACAAGTCAGTGGATTCCAATGGTGGCACATCAGCACATGTTGTATTTTCTCATCGGTAGACTGAAGCACACAAGGTAGTTTAGATAAAGGCTCTAGTCACCTTTATATATATACATATTTTACAGGTTTTATCAAGAAAGTATCCACTGTCATGGAAAGGCTCTCACCTCAAATGTCTCATAGTCGAGTTGGACTCAACAAGAAATGTAGCAAAAAGTGGATACTCAATGCTTTAGGGTCCCATATTGTAAAAAGTGTCTATTTTGATTAGAAAGACGATAAGCAGGTTCTATTCCTGCACTATATAAATAATATGAAAGAATGTTAGCGCTCAATCTGCAAAGAAATTCACAGCCTATATGCAAAAACTACATTTAGGTAGAAAGTGCCGCTATAGTGGCGCTAAAGTCATTCTCCGGCTGCAATGATGGTGCAGAGATGCCAAGCATAAAGATGTGGAAGATGTGAAAGCACTGACCAATCAGAGGAGCTTTTTCAGTAGAGACAGGTGTAAAATGAAGCAGGGATACAGATATGTTCAGAAAAATGTGTTTTTAGAACATGAAAGCATTTAAACATGCTCTAATATAACACAAAGTTCAAAGTATATACATGTATTTACATAAACATTTGTATAATATGTCCACTTTAACAGTGATAGTGTCATAGCAGCTAGCTGTGTTCATGTCGCATGACGCTGCATCAGTTAGAAGAAAAGTGTGTCTAATTACTTGATAAATACCATTGTTGCCCCACGAAATGTATTCAGTTTTTTATTTTTTTAGTACTCTGAACCTCCAGTGGCTCAGGCACAGTTAGACAGCACCTCACTCCCCGGGCGCTTCATGTTCCAGCCTGTTTGGCGTCTTCAGGATGGAGTCTAAGGTGGTGTTCTCTTTATAGCACTTTTTAAAATTAAGTTCATGTTTAGACAAGTTTTTATAGAGTGCAGTTTATATGACATGGAGATGATTGATATGTTGCAGAAAAATAAACAATTAATTGGATGGATTTCTACAGATGTGTTAAATGTAAAGGCAATCATATGCTTCTAAATAACCAAATGCTAATGACTGGTAAGGATATGAAGAGCCTGGGTCAATTCCGTAGCTTTAAAGAGAGCCAAGAACTGTAATGGTAATTTGAAGTTTTGAGTTACTAACCCCCCCCCACACACA
>CAFUXE010001229.1:174162-241921 GCA_903364295.1 Serranus cabrilla | reverse complement strand
CCCGGGCGCACAGTCAGGTGCAGCCCACTTTCCTTGCATGGTGTGTTCACTTGTGTGTAAAAAAGTATGGGTTAAATGCAGAGGTTGAATTTCCCCAATGTGCAATTAATAAAGTAATCTTAATCTTAAAAGATTAAATCTCAAAGTACTTAAACCACACAGAGAAAATGATTACAAGCCCTGCATTGAAAATATTACTTGAAGCAAAAGTATGTAAGTATCACTAGCAGCATTTATTTAATGTAAAACAGACAAATGTAGAGGAGTAAAAAGTACAGTATCTACCTCTGATATGTAGTGGATTACAAGTCTAAAGTTCAGGTACCTGGTTCTTCAGTACAGTACAGTTAAAGTACACCACTGCTTATAACTGACCTAAAGATCACAGGCCCCCAAAAAACATGTACAGAGCAAATTCAATTATCAATGTATTATTTATTTTTGCAATAACATGCATACATAAATAAAGATGTTTAATCAAATCAAATCAATCAAAATTACTTTATTTATCCCCGAGGGGAAATTCATTAAATGGCTTATTGATTTATTATTTTTCTTATTACAACTGTGGTTTTCTTCTTCTGTAGTTAAATAAAAAGGTTTATCATGTGACACGCGTGTCTCTGAGTGTTTGTGTGACAACAGGTAACAACAGGTTTTGTCTTTTGGAGTCTATAATCAATCAATCAAAGATACTTTATTTATCCCAGAGGGGAAATTAATTTAGTCTGACTCTATAATTAGACTGTCTGATGGCTGTTGGAATGAAGGATGTCTTGAATCTCTCTGTCCTGCCGTCATGCTGCCTCTCCGGTCCATGAAGGTGCTGTGCAGCGGATGATCCAGGCCATTCATGATGGTCTCGAACATCTTCATGGTGCATCTCTCCACCTCCTCCTCCAGTGTGTCCTGCCTGACTCCAATCAATTCCCTTTGCTGCAAGTCTTCCCTCTGGAAAAGCTTGAAAAATACTTGAAAAAAACATAAATTAAAAGATCGATAAAACAATCATATAAAGACACAGAGAGATGTATAATGACATTACAGAGGCACAAAATGACAACAAAAAGAAGACATAACGTCCATTGTCTCATTATCTGCTTATGTATGGAATGCAAATATAATAGTGAAAAACGTAACATTTTAGTTGCAACGTAACATTTTAGTTGCAAAAATACCCATCAAAGTAATTAACACATCATTCAGTTATTTCTAAACAAACATTTGTGTCACTTGTAATAAAGCATTCCAAACATTTAGTCTTTTTATCATTTGTCTCCTGTAAAGACTCTTACATAAATGGTTGAACATTTGATAGTAGGCATTGCTTGCAGTGCCCCCAAGTGGTGCTTAATACACATTACAACAAAGCCCCCCCACATCATAACACACCTATAAAGTTTGGTACAGACCCACAGCATCACTCTGTCTTCTGTACGGTAAGTAAAACCAGTCCCTCAGTTTTTATGACTACACTGCAAACCTCTTAACATTCCCACCCCCTCTGCGGTGGTTTTTAAAAAGGCATTCTGGGTAAATACAATTAATCATGACCTGTTTCCGAGGGTGACATTTTCCTTTTCCGTGAATTTATTCTTGCATCTTTAATAATCTGTGGCTTTTCACTGATGAGCTTGGATGCACATGTAAGATTTATGCCATTTTAAGGGTTATTTACATTCCAAATGTCAACCAATCATGCAGTTTAGTCTCTGGAGTGGATGCAGGCACTTGAGGATTGACTCAGGAGGCGATATGATTACAGCAGGAATTTTTTGAATTGGTGTGCTTGAAAAAGAAATACTGCATCTAGCTTTTTAGGCTTCACAATCCCTTAATTTTTATAGATAAGAGGACAAAGACTTGGGTTGTGAACATTTATTATCATGACATTACTATAGATGATTTCAGATTTTCTCCCATTTACTTTCTTTTGTCCTCATTCTTTCATCTTTTGCAGCCAGTATCATTATTGTCACATGCAAATGGCTTCACAATATGCACATTTGTCACAATACATGATAAAATTCACTAATGAAAGCAGCAATATTGTCTTCTGCTGCTCTATTGTCGCATATTCTAAGCAGTCTATTCATTTAGACAGAGGAGGCTTGATGTCTGTATAAACAGGTGGCCTCTCTGTGGCATTTAAGGAGTTAAATTTCTAATTAAAGCAGTGTGAGGCAGCGCTGATAGTGTTGTCTGAGAATTACAAAGCACTGGAACTTTTACTATTGCCATTTAAAGTGCAAGTCTCCGGTTAAACCCTGGATGGGTTTAATTAAATAGCAGTCAGGAACTCATCACAGTAATGTTTAATAGTTTTTTTTTCTTTCGTAGTCAAGGTGATGACAAGCAGAGACAGAAAAAAAAAGACAGGGAAATTATTAGACAGGCTGCTCCTTCCTCCTCCTTCCTGTTTTATTAAGAAACAATCAAGCGAACAATCAGGGGAACTTGTGTATGTAGGTGTCCGTTTAATTCAGGCACCACAGCAGTGATGCAGGGATGATTTCATGCTTCTGATTGAACATGTGCCAAATTTAATCTCATTTAACTGAGAGTTGCTTGTAAGGTTAAGCATATTCATTAAAAAGTTTATACCTCTACATGACGCATTGTGGATACATTCGTGTTGGATATCCCTATACTGTAGAAACGTGTGGTATCCTTCCTGTACTTCATTTTCTCAACTTCAAAACACCTCCACCCACAGTCTGCCCGATAGTGCACTCATGATCAACTGACTGAAACTATGAATCAGCACAAGACAAACCAAACATGTTTCTCAGTTTTTATTTTGCCAATAAAATCCTGGGAGATTCATACAGCTGAGTAAGGATATGTTTCTCTGTATCTATATTTCTTGACTTTAGTTATTGCTGACAAGGTTAGAATATCAACCAGGCCAAGCAGCTAACTGCCCGTCGGGGCAAAAACCCTCTGGGGCCATAAAGTCCCTAGGTTCAGATGATGGCAATTAGTGTGTGGTAATTTGATTACTTGCAGAAAAAACTTACAACTAAAGCGTGATATCAGCTGAAATGATAAAGGCCTTGAAGTAACCACTGCTGCTTTTAGCCACATTGGTGTATCCTTTTGGAATGGCAGTGTTGGTTGGTTGGTTGGTTGGTTAGTTGGTTGGTTGGTTGGTTGGTTGGTTGGTTTGTTCGTGGTCGTTCTGTATTTCCGTTGGTCCATCCCTTCATCGGTGGATGGGTGGAGTCTGTCAGTCTTGGATGGTTGGATGATTGGTTGGTTGGTTGGTGGGTGCCCTCACAGGTGGCAATCTTCTGCATACAGCCCGACTCAGCTCAACACAGATCTACTTCTTTGTAGATCCTTATACCTCTTTGGCCAAAGCAATATGAGCCTCCCACTTGGCCCTCAGTAACCTATGGGTGACTTCAAGCAGACATAGTCGAAATTGTATACAGTCTTTGCCTGTGACCTAATCTTGAGGTCATGTCTTGTGTAGCGTTCCTGTAAAAAGATCTATTTTGAATGCAATTATTGTCTCAGTTGATATTTCAACAGGATCTTATAGAGATGTATGTCACAGTCTACTAACTTGTTCTGCAGTTTGACTTTCCTGGATTATGTTCAATTCAGGTCAGTTTCAAGGAACAAAGTACTTTATTGTTGTGCCACAAGGAAGTTATAGAGAGATGGCTGAGGTGGGTGCTGCTGGTAAGAAATACAAGACTTACCAGATACAAGAGATACCAGAGATACCAGAGACATGGTTTTGGGTCTTGAGTTGCACATGCATTCATTTAAAAAGAAAAATGTAACTCATACATAGAATGTGTAATAGGAGGCACCATTATGAGTTCAATATGAGTAGGAAAAGAATGTGAATTTCTGGGAGACAGGGTTAGACATTGTGCTAAAATGGTATCTCATAAACACAGACACAGTGCACACATAGGGGAAGGGTAGTATTACAGAAGTACAGGTGTTTTTGGTTAGTTTGCTGAGCAAAAGTTCTTGTAGTCTGCCATGCACTGTCTCTGATGGGTGCACAAAGACAAAACAAGAGATGTTACAACATTCACATCACGTTTTAAACGTCTTGTTTGTACGCTTATATCCAATATCCAGTACAACTGAACAGAGCAAGCTCCTGGTGTTACTCATATGTGAAAAAAAACAATAACAAAGGCAGTAAACTCAGTGCGGCCATGCATATTTAAGGAGATGAAAATGCGTCAGCGTTGATGAATGCCACTGCATACTGTGTCATCTGTACATTAATGCTCACACTGTATGAAGGTTATTGAGTCTGAAAAGGCAAAATAGAGCCAAGATTTAATAACTGTGCAGCAGCAGTGGCTACTTCTGTGCAGAGAGGCACTTGATGCAAGGTCAGAGCCAGGAGTGCTGCGGCCACTACATCACTGGCTTAACAGAAACTGAATTAATTCAGAATTTCAAGATGTCACAGGCTACTTTTAACTCTATCTATTAAGGTCCCAGGATTCAAACCGAGGTCATATTGACATAAATCAAATATGAAGAGCAATAGAATATCTAGATATTTGGGAAATAAGGTTTAAGTAATTTCTTGGCTTCATGCACCACTTTGGAACTTTCATAGGAATGAACAGGGCTCTACATCCACCACTGTATCATTTCTCTTAATACATTCATGATCTAACTGTGCACAGTCATAAACTGTGGCATTGCTGCATTTAGTAAATCGTGTAATTCTTGCACAATGTGAAATATTACCCCTATTTTTTTTAAGTTGAGTCTTACCCCTACACCCCTTTAAAGTTACCTCCAATCTGAATGCAGCGTAATATAAAGCACCTCCTTTTAATGATCTATCAACATTCAATGACTAATAAAAATTGAAAACCACCCCTGAACAATACTGAACACTTAAATTCACTGTCAGGGCAAATTAAGGGAGACTGAAGGAAAATCTAAATGTTCCTTTTATGACAGAAGAACACACGTGTGTGCGCACACACACACACTTAGTTGCAAACTCTTTGATTGCTTTTAGACCAGGGAGGAGGAGGATGAGGAGAGCAGCAGGTGATACAGTCCAGAAGAATTACTCATCTAAGAAACAAACTTAATTTCAAGCCATGTTTGTCTGCGGGAAATGTTAAGTGACAGGAAGACCTTTACTTTTTCATGTAGCCAAACACATCTGACACATTGTTCCACGGTCCGTCACAAACGATCATTTGGTTTGTGATGAGGCTGGCACAAGTCATAAATCAGTATTTATGAACGTGCCATGTAGCTGCGAGGAGCCCGCAGTCAAGCCTTATGAATGTGTTAATCATCAGGTTATTAAGAGAGCAAGTTTAATTCCAGGCTCAGGGGACACTTAAAGCGCTCCTGCCTGACTGTCGCTGATTATTTATAACCACACTCTTAGAATTAACACTCATCCACATTATATATCAGATAGTGTTTTAAGGGTGACTTTCCACCTCAATACTAGTTCTACATTTTTCATTGAGCTCACCCTGACACGACATGAACTTTTTCTGCTCCTGGAGGGTGGATTTTTTCCCCTGTGGTCAGCTTTTTTGTATTTCACAGCAGCCAAATATGAAAACAAAAACAAAAAAACCTGCTGGCATTGTAGCTGATGGCTAGTGGACCTTGAAACAGAGTGATATGTACAAATATGCAACTAAATTAAAACATGTTTTTAAGTGTAGTGGGGTTTTTTAACTGCAACTTGCTTTGTTTTTTTTTAACAAAGCTCAATAATAGCTGAGGGAAATATCCAGTCATTTCGGTTGCAAATTATATTCCTGATGGCAAATTCTCAAACAGTAAATTGTGAAATCCTCCAGACTGTGAAGTATTTAATTGAACATTTGCTCCTCCAGAGGTAAGTACCAGTTTTTTTTTCCAAAGAAGCCATTTGTCACGTTCATGTGAAATTATGACAAATGTAACAGCTGCACAGCATGTCAGCATAAGACCATCAAACAGCTCCAGGATACTTATCACACGATAGGGAAAAAATTACAATACAGTATGCTCTGATGAAGTGAAATGGTTTGTTTCACCCACACTGGCTTTGGCTGGGCTTTATAACCTTATATACCAGCCAAGTCCCCTCTGATAGATGATTAATGATCACCTGACTTGCTTTGCCAGAATGGGGCCATCTACATAGCGCCTCTATCACTTAAGACAGTGAAGGTCAAAGCCCAATAACATAGGTTGTAGCATGAAATGCAGCTGTATGCACACCAGGAATGAACATGTGAATGTGGAAGCTAGCAGCACATAGGACTAAGCTGGAACATACATTAAAGCTGCATTAGGCAATAATCATTATGTAAATGTTTTGTAACTTTGGTGCGCGGGGGTGAACTGCCATGAGAAGTGGCTTTACAGCACCAACACACCACCAGCACTGTCACTGGGCATTTTAAGGAGAAATGTTTCCTGGTTTTAACTCTGATGTCCTCCAGCTGCTCTGCCTTGAATCACAGTTATTTAGGAGCTTCCTGATGGAGAAACATTTTTATTTGTTGCTAGAGCTAACTGCTAACTGCACCGGCTCTCAGCTATTAGCTGTGCTACCAGGATTGCACAGAGCATCAGGGGAACGTTGTTGTTTACGCAATTAGCACAGGAACTTTGGACCGCTAGCAGGGGGAGGAAAACTGCTGGGGGCTGGAGACATGCCAGAACCAGGGCCAGGCGAGTGGGCAACTAAACTGAGTTCAGCAGTCTCTACAGACATTATGGCAGAGATGATAACCAAGAGAGTGTGTTACAGAGGAAAATAACAAGAGAAGAATGTGAGAGTGACCGAGCAAGAGGCTGCCGGACAACATTTAATCTCAGACTAGCTATTAGAGAGCTTCCCGAATTGGAAGGCTGCAGATTGACAACGAGCTGGTCTTCTTCCTGTTAGACTAGTAAGTAATACAATTGGCTAGCTCTTTTGTTGCTGCACCTGAAAAAAGAATAGTTTATTCGCTTTCTTGCTAGATTAAAGTCTTTACAACTGTCAAGTATAAATAACTAGGCTATACAGCTAGCAAGAGCCACTTAGCTTAACTTTGCTTTGCTTAGCACAGACTTCACAAAAGGAGAAACAGCTAGCCTGGTGCTGTCAGAAAAGAATCCACTCTATCCACTTAAATAACCATTTTGGAGTTTATGAAGAGTAAGACCAACAGAGAATTATCAATGTAGTTCCGTTCAGCTCCATTGAGCTTTTTAGCGCCTTTTATTTTATTGTTTGGGTTTCTGGCTCACAACTTCATCTCTCATTAATCCCATTTCCTGCTGCACTAAGCAGCCCTTTCAGCAAGATGCTCTGATAAACCCACTGTATGCTACCTGTCCAGCACCAAAAACAAAAGTCTAAAACCAACTGGTGAAGAAATTTGATCACGTGGCGGTCAAAAAAGTCAGACTTATTGCTCAAGAGGTGCTGGGGGCTAAACAGAGCTGAAAGGACAGTAGATATTGGACTTACATGGATCAGTTGACACAACTCCAGTGAATGCTAATGTAGCTGCATGTCTGCTGGACATTTTCAAATACATTTGCCAAACAATGTTATACATTTGTCAAAAGTTATGTTTTGATTAATTGATGTTTCTAGGAACAATGTATCAAATAACTGTTAATAACTTTGAATAAGGTCACTCATTGTGACAAATGCAGATTATTATCATATATGTCAGCGTTTTTTACATGTCCTGGGGCTTCCTCCAACAGCCCAAAGTCATGCAGCTTAGGTTTAATTGCTGTCTCTAAATCTAAACTCCCGAAGGAGTGAATAAGACAAGAATGGTCTGTCTCTATGTGTCCTGTGATAGTCTGGAGACCGGTCCAGGGTGGACTCCGCCTCTTGCACAGTGTCAGCTGGGATCCAGCCCCCAGGACCCACGTTCAGACAAGCGTATGAGGATAATGGATGGACCGATGCATGAATTGAATTGTGTGCCCAGCACTAGTCGGTTCTGTTTTAACTAGCCAGGAGCATGGATAGCTTCTGGGGCTCCAGCACCAAGTGTTTTCTCAAAAGCACTAAATCTATTAGGATATTAAAATACCTTGTGTTGTTTGCCTTCACTCTCTGACTGGACTGGCACATCAGTGGCTCTATTCCTGGGGAAATGTAGCCATCCATAGGTCTGCCCTGTCATGGCGGGTTGATTATCTGCTGCTACTACTAAAACTGCTGCTATGCTATTCCCTAAAGAAATCTAATACAATTAAGCAAATGTTCTTTTGTTAGCCATTCTGAGTATTGAAGACCACATTAACTTGACAATGTTGGGATTGTTGATTTGTACTTAGAGCAGCCCAGTATTATTGGATGGATTCAAATGTAGAAGATCTATAATCTCCTCTTCAGCAAAGTTTAACAAAATGAAGTTTCAAGATTAGTACTGCTGTTTATGTCAGATTTCCCCACCCTACCTCTGTTGAAACAGTGCCATCAGACAATTCTTAGGTGACAGTAATGAAAATGAGCTGTTCTCAATGTTCTGTTATGGTTTCAAAATAATGAACACAGTCTGAGAACAATAAGATACAAAACAGACAGGCTCTACAGGATGTTTTTTTTTTTTGACAAGTATCATGTTTTTTCAAAATGATGTACATATTTTAAGCATTCTATTACAAAGGGGCTTGAAAAACAGAGAATACAGCTGCTGTAAATAGGTGAAAAAACACATATTTTATACATTAACATCTTTTATTTCATGATCAATGATTCAGTACTGAAGGAGGTTAGTAATATTTTGAACTATCTGTCTGTCTGTGCCCTGCCCAACACAATATCTGACTCTATCCCTGCTAGCAGGTGAACACATTGGTGGAGCATTTAGTAGCTAAAGAGCCTGAAATTTCCCTCTGGAGTTGAAGGAAGCAGAGAAAGAGAAGAAAAGTGAATACTGGCCTCACATTCACCAGGTCACCTGAAACATACAATGAATGCTAATGTGGCAGCTGGCTGTGTAAAGAGGTAATTGATTGCTAACACGTTTATAAAACAACTTTATAATTTGAGATGGTGTTAGCATGCTCTGATGCCCAAAGGTGTCCAAAAGATATACTGGCGTTGTAACTCACAGGTTACCTTGAGGAGGGTGGTTCCTGTGCTATGTAAAACCCCTGTCACACATACACTGCCATACTGGACTGAGCTAAACATCACCCGGACGAGCTGTATGTGAGAATACAAATGTCAGAATCAGTTGGATTGAATCCTATGTAATGTCTGTTGAGCCCATGTTTGAATAGAGCAGGTCACTGTGTGGCGAATTCTCAGCCAGTGAAAGTGAATGGCATGAATCTAAAGAATACATACATTCAATGAAGAAGAAGACGCATTTACATGAAGGCGTCAACAATAATGTTTCCCTCACAAGGTCCAACGGTAAAAACAGCAGTTTGGTTTAGGCAACAAATCTGCTTGCTTAAGATTAGGACAAAGAACAACATGGTTGGGAGTAGGAAAAGTAAAATAAATAGACTACCTAAGTAAGGACATTTTGGAGTTCATTCTGCCTGCCTTGCTTCATCCCCTCCTGGATTCCCCTCAAGTCCCACCTGCCTTCAGCTGCAAGTCATTAATACACTGTTTGAACCCCTCTCAGTGCCTCCTGTGTGTGAGTCTTGCTCTTGGGTCCCCTCATGAATGCAACACTTTGTTGTTCTCCATAATCCATAACCTTGCTTCTACCTTTGCTTTTACACTCCGTAACATTTCTTCCTCCTCAGTAGTCCTTTATAATTACTACAGCCACTAGAGAGCGCCGCTAACTACAAACGTAAATATGGGTCGTTTAAGTAGCTGCAGAAACAACACATGGGGTCGTTACGGGGGGAAGAAGCCTTATAGAGGAAATAATCCACATAACACATGCTGTATAGAGAATGTTGTCATCAACCATACTTATAACAAGAAAAAGAGGATTTCTTATGCAGTCTCAGGGGGGCCCTAGTTGAAGGTGATACAAACAATAAAATTCTCTTTGGAGGAGATATTTTTTTATTTTCCACCTGCAAATTCAAAAATTGCATCCTTAACAGAGCCCTTGTGTTATTTATCCTCACATTTTCCACAGCAGAGACTTGTTAACCGCTACCAGAGACAGAACAGAAATGTATCATAATCCTAAATAACAACAAGGCTGCTGGTTGTGAACTGACTACCAAGCACACATGTTCTAGCTGTAGCCAACGCAGACACCAAAACATGAATGGGGGTCCTGCCACTATGTTCTGCATTCATTGATGCGAGAGAATCCATTAAAAATAGACTCATGTTATGCTGGTGCATGCTTTCTGTTCTCTGCCTTTGTCTCTGCTCCAGCTTCTGCTGTATAGCAAATACCTCAGCCCAGCGTGGCTGTATACTATATTGAGGCGTGTTTGCCAGAGAATTGTCATGAATTATATGAAATGACCTGTGTCCATTGTCTGACTCAAAAATTGCTCAAGTAATTGGTTTTGTCTTTTAAAAAGCACTCTTCATTTTTATGTATTACTTGCGGCTGGCGGCTGATGCATGCTGCCACTCTGTTGTATTCTCAGGTGAGCGAATGAGTTACTAAATCTGGTAAACACGTCCCACCTCCTCCTAGATAGGAGGGGATTTTTAAAATGATGGCTAACAAAGGAGATTAAAAATAAACAAACCTTGACGGGGAAGAATATCAAATTTGAGAGGTGGGGGACTGAATGCCTAAGAATGTTTGTTTCATTTATGGAAATCGTTCAAGGCCTATTTGGTTCCAGTGAAATGAAAAAGCCTCTCTATTCATTTCCTGCTGAACAAGCGCTGATTATGCAATATCTTTGAATATCAGTGAATTCCAGGCGCAGATTCTTCACATGGATTACAGCGACTGTGTCACTCACAGAACCTGCCGTTACAGGTAGGACATTCGTCTCTTAACAGGAGAAAAACAGCATGGTGTTGACTGCTTTGATCATGATGGCTGGGAAATAAATTATGCACATGCAACCCATCAGTTATTCCTTGTGTCCCTCCAACCTGTTGTGCTGAAGTATTTTCAACCGCCGCAAGAAAAAAAATCATTTCACAGTAAACAATCTTGTTGCAGGCTTCACCAGCCGGGACCCTTGCATGTCAGCCGTTACACAGTGGCAAGGACAGACACCCATCTGCCAGAACCATCACAGCCTAACACTGCAAACTTCTTTCACTTGTCAATTGAAACTATTTTTCACTCCTGACATCTGTGTTGGCTTTCCATCTTGTCCGTAAATTGAATCTCAGATCCTCCTCCCTCCTGGTTTTCACTCTGTAAAAATGAAAGACACACGTTGAATCCAAAAACAAGACTGAACCCACAACACCCAAGGATGAATTTCTTGTCCTGTGGTGCAGCAAATTGTGTTTTTCCCTCCCCGCTCGAGGATGTATTGCCTATAATTAATAAACATGAAGCAGAGTGATTTCATCTGGAGACATTTTGAAAAAGTGTTTCTTCATTATAATTTCTAATTTTAGATATGTGCCCTGAAATTAAGCTAAATATTTGCAGGAACCTATTTTTCTTTTTTTTGTGTGCTTTTGTAATATAAATGAAACTGTGATAGGTTTTTTCAATAAGATATCTCAAACTTTTATAATTTTGACTTAAGATACCATAGAGTGTCTTTCAGTGTGTGTGTGGGTAGGTTGCCACTTAGAACAAACCTAGGACTTTGAGTGTTTGTGTCTTTCTGGGAACTTCTTTAGTTATGTCCAATATCAGTAAGTAACAGCATCCAGTAATAAGAAGTTATTTTAAGCCTAACACTGTTCTTTTTTCCTAACCTTAAACAAGTGGTTTTGTTACCCAAATCTATCCAAGTCAGTCACTGTCATAACTTTGACAATATTTTGCTTTGAAAAAGCAACTGTGGCAACTATTTTGTAGGCTATCATGCAAACCTAAGGATCTTAGGAAACCATTCCTGAGAATATATTGAGTAGTAATGCATTTAAGCAGTTTCTTACCCAAACTCTGGTCTTTTCCAAACCTTAACCAAGTAGTTTTGCCTCACAATGTGTTTAAACCAGGGGCAGTTTCAAAACATTAATTAGTCATTGGTCAGATTTCTTAGGCTGTTATACGAAGCCCTTCATGAGAGTATGTTGCAGGGAGAGAGCAAATGAATGGACTGTGAATCCCATTTATACCAGACAGAGAAAACCAATACGAGCATGCAGCCAGACTGCCCATCTTAATATGAATTATATATTTCATTCTCACCCACAAACACTATATATCAAATTGGATTTGCTGACAGTTCTTGTTGTCTGGCTCACCTGTGCCTCCAGTCATACATTTATCCCAGCACTGACACTGAATCACAGCGGAGTTAAAACTCAAAGACAGTGGGTGATGCACCTCGGCGCTCTCCATCTGTGAAACCCATTTCAGGGAGCAAATAGAGAAACACAGCCAAAGCTACACCTCGGATCGGACGGGATTAAGTTTCACATTGTTTATCGAGCGTTTTGATAGCTAATGAGATTTCATCAGGTTGGGTGGGTACAGGGATGGGTTAGGAGACAGACCACAGTAGCCAAATGTCAGCTCTGGGTGTGGAATTAGCGCTCTGACAAAGTGAAAGTGGGGACGGGGACAGCTGTGGCGCCCGAGGATGGAGCTGGGACTGATGGGAAGCACTGAGGCAGTTCACTGCTGCAACGGAAAGAGAGAGAGAGGGAGAAAAATGGACGCCCCTCTTCACTGCTGTGTAAACCAGGGCGATGCAAATGACTTTATTACTCCTGGGAATGTAATTCATACAATCAGTTGACTGGTGAACCGATGAAGATGCTATTTATAATAAGTGAGAATGACATTACAGAGTTGGATTGAGTTCACTCTGCGAGTTTGGCTTTCACTGAGGTGCAGCATGTTGCCCTAGGCTGCAGTTTATACTGTCATATTATTTAAAAAATCACTTTTGTTTGCATGTTTGTAAATAGAAAGACGCATAAAAGATGATTTCTGTTTACCCTTGAATGAACAATGTGTCCTGAGCTTTTCATTGTGACTCACAAGGTTTTACATCGCTATGCAAAAAAGGAGCTCGGAGAAGAAATACCACCCACTTTCACATCTCTTTGAAACTGTCATCCTGAACCAAAGACTATTTTCTTGCTGCCAGTCATGCAGGGATAGCACTTCAAGGTCTGCCAAGGTTGAAAGAGAGAGATGTAGCAGATGTAAGACGGCTCCTCGCACTTCTTTGTCCCTCTTGACAATGTGTATAACCTTGCAATCACCTTTTATTTCACAATTACAAATGGCCATATCAGTGCAGCATGCAGAAATCATGCAGCACTGGATTTGTCACACATTGCACACTTTTGAGAAAAGGTCACCGGAGCAGCGTGTGATGTGCGCAGATCTGAATCTATTATAAGTGACAATGACATCGGTAAAGAAATGAATGGAAGAAGCAGAAGGAGGAGGTAGACTGCTGTTGATGTCACGGTTGTGTAAAAGGACTGTTGTGTTTAAGGATTTTTGCAGCGAGCCCTGAAGCACAGTCTTCCCTCGCAGCGATGCTGCTGCTGCTGCTGCTGCTGCAGTCTCTCAGCACATCACACCCGAGATCGATTTTAATGTAAGAACACACTTTAGTGCATAATTATACTCGCAAGCTTCAAATAGAAAGAAACAATCACGAGACAAATGTAGGTCGCACATGACAGTCTTGCAAATGCAGATCATTAATTCATTATTGTGTTGTAGAGGCTGCTTTTGCAGTTGTGTCCAAATGCATAATTAATCAGCAGCATCGAAGCACTGGAGGAAATTTTCCTAATGAGATACACAGAAAAAAAATAAAATAGTGAAAAAAGTGTGGAGAAGGAGATGCATGAAGATTGTGTGAAATGTGTTTTTCAGGGACTCCGGTAGCCACGTTTTTATTTGCACGCCAAGGTCTTGCTTCATAGTGTTCTTCCAGTGAAGAGGGAAGTCAAGCAGCGTGACAACATTACACGGTTCGAAGGGATTGCTTTTCACACTTGTGGACCTGGAGCTGAAATATGCAGGTATACAAAAACACCAAGACACAGTGGGAAAAAAAGAAGAAATCACATTCTGTCTTCTATCAAACATGGCACGAAAAATAAAAATGTAACAGAAAGAAAATAAACTGACTTTTGTCACGATATGCTAAAACTATTTTTAGCCTGTCAAATCAATGCAATACTGGAAAAAAAAAAAATCAATTGTTCTGGATTGCGTTTTCTCACAAGACACACTTTATTGATCTGCTGCCTCATGTCTGAGATACAAAAATTACACTCTCTGGTTACATAGGGTAATGATGTCTGGTAGCATATGTGTTGTGTCAAAGGGATGAAATAGTCATATTAAAGTGTGATATAAGTCTTTCTCTTGGTTCTACTTTCACATGTTCAGTGGTACTTCCTTGGAGACTGACAGGCAAGGATGAGACCCCGCTATGGGAACGCTCCAATAAACCCTTTGGTGAGATCCTGTGCCTCTCCTTCATCCAATCTGCATCCCCCCCTCCCTACTACAGATGTGGGGAATTAAGAGATAAACAGAGTAGAAATAATCCAATTACCTCTAATGGGCATGCTCACGATGGAAGCATCTGAGGAGGAGGTGAATCCTCCCAAAGCCCGCTGTAATTACTGTAGCAGTGTTTACAAAAAAGACACTTCCAAGGTGAGTTACAAAGTAAAGCGTGCAAAATTTTATGGAGCGAGAAAGCAGCTCTTAAGTAGCAGTTTAGCTGTGGTGAGAAATTAAAGCACTGAAGTGGAGTTTTTATTACCTTCTGTATCTTAGCAACATCTTTGTGTTGACTGTTTGTGGGGTTCTTGCACTGCACTTCCAGGAGACCTCCCGTCACTCAAACACTGTGGCCATGACATCTCTCTACACAATTCTTCTGGCAAGCTTAAAATAAGAAAATACTCATGTGTTGAAAGATTGACTTGTGTTTTCCTGAAGTGGCCCAGATTGATTCATTCATTTGAAATAGAAGCATTTTAATGGAATAATGCAAAATTCACATTTTCTGTTACACCCAGCAACTCTTTGAGGCTGTACTGAGGCACAGTGGTGCTTTGAGCTAAATCCTAACATCCCAGTGCTAGCATGTTTACCACAAGGCACTTATTAGTGTACATATATTTTTGTTGGCCCAGTATTCCAGTATTGAAGTAGCATTGGCCATGGGGTCTATCGAGAATTCGCCTATGAGATTTTTGCATCGGATTTTGGATCATTGCAGAAAATAAGCTCTCTGGCAAACACCATTTCTGATGCTAATACGTTTTGTTCAGCAGGATAATCTTCACATGTTAAAACCACTTTTAAGACGTCTGAAGCCTTCATGCAGCCGACAGAAGTACAAAGCTAACGTCATGCTTCAGATAAGCTAACCAGTAGTTTGGACAAGCTAGCAAGTCTGTAGCCGAATAAACTGTTTATTAACCCAATCTTTGCCCTAACCCAAAGATTAACTACAGGAGACCTTGTGTCTATTTGTTACTAATTATAACCGCATGATGACATTAAATGTCCTGACAACCACTCATTTAGCCACATGTTAGCAACATGCCAAAACTAAATGTATTTTATGTCGTACAACAAAACGCAAACCACAAACCTTACTCCAGGCATCTAACCAAAAACCCATTCAAAATCCTTATCCAGTTTAAGAGGATAGACCCCATAGCGCTAAAAATGCTAACTTACTTCCTGGTTTAAGAACTCATTATGGGGGGCAATCTGTTTTGTCGTATCACAGCTGCTGCATGCTAGGGTAGCACCACTCAAGATGATTGCGGTTGGTTTAAAGAATCAAAAACAAGCCGGAGCGTTTGTTCCCTCATCTCGGAAAGATTATGGGTGCAGCTACTGATACTTTTCTTGCAGTCTAGTTGCCATGCAAATACCGGAAACAGCTATCAACGTGTTGTTGAAATGCTCTGAGCAATTAGGCCTACACTCTTAGAGTGCCTTTATGGTTTGTTATTTTTCTTATTATCAACACCTTACACCAAAAGCAAAAATTAGTGCAGTATATCTATTTACTACCTTCCCTGTCTTTAGCGCTCACCTCTAATCCTACTGGTTCTTACTGAAGTCGTAAATCTCTAAAAACTGACTGAATGAAAACCAAATTATCAGTAATTTACTTTTTTTTCAAAAAGAAGCTTGGCACCATAATTTTAACAAAAACAACTCAAATAGGATTAAATGGTCTAATTACAGTTTCTGGGGGATTTTTTCCAACTGCAGATTAAATGATATTTGGTGCGCTATATGCAGTATTGAATGCAATAGTATGGCGTGTGTGGGACTGACTTAAAATAAATAGTTCATTGGAAAGAAGGAACATGTCACCCCGGGTTATTTTTGTCATTTTATTAGACTAAAGTTAAAGAATAACTTTGAATATTCCCAGCCTTATACTTCAGTCATGTAATGCAAACCCTTCACTGTTTAATGAAACTGTTTCTATTGTATAAAGGAGTTCTGAGTGCACAGTGGGAGAGTCTGTGTAAGTCCCCCTGCTGCTTTTTCAGATCTCGTTAAGTGGGAGGTGGTCACACTGACACAGTGGTCCAAACCCATTATGATCAGCAGCCATCAGGTAGCCCAATCCCCTCTGTAATGCTATTAGGACAGCATGAGACACCCAGGGTGATGCACACATCATTAGCTTCTATGCAAATCTCACCATGCAGGAAGGTAAGCAGAGAGCAGCCAGGCCCTCCTCAGTGACTACCGCACTGATAGGAAGACTTCACAAGGACATCTCTATCTTTCAAATGGTAAACTACATACCTCAGAATTAATCTCGTCAAGTTTCAACATGAGTGTGAAGCTATGAATAAAATACATACAGAAACAATGTTATTTCAGCAGTCTTCACACGTCGACTGAAGGATTTTAATCACGTAAAAGCACAATAATGTTTGACATTGCTTCACTGCCAAACAAAGTGATGGCCATTGTCTGCTGATACCCGCAGTAATCCCACTATTAAATGCTTTGCTCAAAGACTCACGCTTATTATGTTTTTTTAGTTAAGAGGGATGAAAAGAGGATCAAGCGAAATAGCCCACTGACCATTTTTCCCTCGGTGTTTGTCCTCCAGAGTTAGGTGTTCAACAGGAGAAATAATGAGTAGTGTATGAAGCAGAAAGGAGCTCAGAAAAGAACTCAGAAATTAGAGTTGTGCTACCAGGGGCAGGCTTACAAAACACATTCAGAACAGCCTTGTGTGACATAACATCTGTGAAACTCTCGCAGTCATGCTCAACATCTGAGAACGGTAGAACATGCTTTATCCTAACCACGTCTCTCTGGTGGCATTACAGGGCTTAGTTAGTGTGAAAGTGAATTTTGAAAGCATTGTGACGGAGTTATTTCAACCCTGTCCTCTGACAGGATTGATAATGATTGATTCCACCAAAATATGTATTTTGATCCAAGATCTCTTTGCATGGCATGTTTCTTAAAGCTCCACTAATCAGTAGGTGTGATGTGTTTAGCTTCAGTCTTAAACAATCCAAAATGATGCCAAGTCGAAATATCAATGCATATCATCTTTAAGATGCTCCTTTTTCAACATTTCCACTTCAAATTATATTTTAATTGCTTTTTGTGAGTTGACATGAATGGTAATGATTGTGTTATGGGTATACGATAGCAACTAATATTGATTGTTACATCCAGAGGGCTTGTGTTGTGTGTGTGTGGTTCTGCCTCTCCTCCCCTTTCTGTGTCTTCCAGGTGTAAACGACCTGATTGGATCCACCTGTGGAGCTGATCTCCACCTGCTGAGCCAATCAGAGGTGGTGTGTGGCAGTTTAAAAGGGCCCACATTCAGGATCACCAGTGGCTGCCATTTTGTCCTTTGTTATGCTCTGTCTGTGAGACTTGTGTTTTTTTGTTGGAAAACTGTAACCTATTGTGTAACACTGTGGGGGTGAGGTTGGGACGTTAGGTAAGTTGGGTACCCTACATGCGGCAACACGTAGGTACATTTTTGTTAGACACATTAGGTTTATTGGTTGGTGCCACACATGTAATTATTTCAAATCTGTTTGTAGAGAAGCCAGTTAGGTGTTTGTTTCCTGATTTGGTTTGTAGTTAGAAGTTAGTCAGGCCTTGTTTTGTTTTCTTACTTTCAATTATTTGGCATCAGCACTTTGTCCCATTCCTTCCACCCAGTTTGTGAAGCTTTGTTGCATATTTGTTGTTGGAACACTGTAAAATAAAATACTTTTCACATCACGTTGACTCCTGCATTTCTTTGGTTGTTGTGTTGCTATTCTCATTTTTAAAGAGGGGACATAACAAATCTTGACCTTCAAATTCTAATAAAATCGTTGATTTGGAGTTTCTGTGACTGCAACTGTTTGCTAACATGTTAGCCATGTAAACTGAAGGTGATATGTCAATTTTGTGATGCCATTGCCTAGATCTTTCCAAGTATTGAATGGTGTTTGGTCCATTTACATGAAACTAGATTAAATCAGTAAAACTAAGGTTAAAAAACACTACTTGATGGTGTTTAAAAGGACTCAAACTCTGAATGAAGGGGCTTTACATGACTAAGACCCTAAACTACACTGCTTAAATTATACTCATGACACATGCTGCTTTCTGTACTGGTGCATAACAGGATTTAACCACCACAGTGGGTGAAGAAAAACTTGCCAACACAGTTGGAAGTTTTCATTTTGAAGAAATTCAACACCAAACTTTTAACTTTTAATTGGATTCTTGTTTTTCCTTTCAGTGATCAGGACAACCTTGTGTCTGAGAGAAAAAAGATGTTGAAAAATTCAACATAGTCTCTCTTTCTGTCTCCATCTCACCTGTCTGTGGCATACATGCAGCATAAAACAAGGTTTAAATTAGTGGAACCATTACTTGATTCGTTTTTTACTCAAGTAATATCTCCATGTTTAGTGAATTCATTACTCATTCATGCTTCCTCTCGTTTTTAATCCCTTTCTCTGCACTTTTCATATTTTAAAGCCCTCTTGAGCTTTGTCTTAAATTGAGTGTTGTGACTAGTCAGTGTGGAGGCTGGATAGATAAAAAGACAAGCCAGGAAAAAAACCTGGCGTATCATGATGAAATGAAAAAATCTCAAGTGCACTGAGAGTATTGAAAGCCTTTTCTATGCAGACTTGTCATGTTCTGTGGAAGAAGTGCTAAATTAACGACTGAAAAGGCATTCCTTGCTCTCTCAATGCCTCTCCCAAAAGAAAAGGCACTTCAGATTAAAAAGGACAGACACAAACATGGCAGCCGGGACAAAGAGGTGCCGCCAGTGTGTCAAATGTCAAATGAAATGCCAGAAAGAGTTCCTTAATTGATATGTAGGCCGTGCAACCTTTGTCTTAACACTCCTCGTCAGTCAGACGTTGCAGTATTAGCTACAGTATATTACGGGAGTCGCTGTGACAGTGATGACACATATTTAATTCAAAGGAGCCGTGTAAGAGTCAGCAAAGTGCGAGCTCCTTTGAATGTTAATAGTGTAGATACACACGGTGCTTTTAAGAACCGTCCTCAGGTCTCAGCGTGAGACACACTCGCTCCCAGCGCGGGCCTCCCAAGTGTACATGTCAAACACACTTTGAAGTTCTTAGCAATCTGGCAAAAGAGCCTGTTAGTACCTTGGAAACACCGCTGCACTCCGGCTAAGAAGTTGAGAGTCTGAAAGGAAAACACACTGAGAAAAAAAAAGGGAAAGAAAAGACAAAGAAAAGAGGAGGAAGAGGAGACTCGGATGGTGGGGGTGGGAGGTTGTGAGGGTATCTGGTCCCAGAATCCCCACTAAGTTGTTTTGATCCTCAGGTATTCGGTGTGTGTGTGTGTGTGTGTGCGTGTGCGTGTGTGTGTGTCCCAGTGGTTTTGTTTTGTTCTATCACTGCGAGCTTCTTGCATTCTACATTCTGTTTACTGTCAAAAATAACAGTGTGGTAAACTTCCAGGAGGCAGCAGGGTTAATAAAAGGTTTGTCTACAGTCAGAAATAGAGAGCAATATGACATCAGGAGCTGTATAACACACACCCTTATTTATTCAGTCTGTGCTTTAAGTATTCATTTGTCTTTACAAACTACTAATTTTGATTGGATTCCTCTTAAATCTCTATCAATGGTAACTCAAGAGACAACTTTTGCCAATATACAGTAGTACTCCAAAATACTGGCAAACTTTGATGTGTAAAATTGTGTTCAAGTTGCTCTTTGAAAACCCCAAATTAACAGAAATATCAACATAGTTGGCCTCATTGTTCAGTGGCAGCTACAACTCTGCATTTATAACATAAATGCAGAGTTCTTATTTTACTTTGTTGTAATTTATTGCTTTTATTCATCTATTTTATTGGTTTTTATTTGTTCTATTTATTATTTGTTGTAAAGCACTTTGGTTCACCAAAAGGATTGTTTTAAAGGGCTGTATAAATAAAGTACATTTACATTTACATATCCATTACTCTTACCCAATTATCCGAACTTGGATTGGCAAGGGTCTCCAGAGTATCACAGCACTGACACATAGAGACAGACAACCATTCAAGCTCTAATTCTAATTTACAGGCAATTTAGAGTCATCGATGTAAGCTCGACTGTTGGTGGACCCAGAGGGACATGGGGAGAACATGCAAACTCAAATTCACAGATATCCTGAACTCCCCTGAGGATAGACCCTTTCCATTCTGGATAGTCCATGAGCTTTCTTTTAGTAATAATCCACTTTTTTTGTCACCTGAAATCTAATAAAATGCAATTGTAATGGAATGTCATCCCGTCAATCTCTTCAATATGTGCCTTATTTACCATAAAGCCTCCTATAATGTTATTGCTAGAGTCCTCTTTTCTGTCAGATCGCTAAATAGAAAAACAGTCATCTGGTTAAAGCACAGTGTCCAGTATTCCAGGATTATGCCAAATTTCATTGCAAAAAGGGACATTAAAGTTCCTGAAATCCCATTCGCTGATGCCTGCATGGAGGTCATCCAGTTTGTTATGCAACCTGTGTGCATTGCCCAGCAGAGAAGATCCACCATGCTTGCCTCTGTGTCTTCTCTGATATGATTGACGCAGAGGTGGTTCTCTGTAGGATTGTAGCTGTTGCCAATCCATGTATTCACCATCCATTGTAAATCACAAAGAAAAAAAACTAATATTTGTCAAATATGTGTAAGAGCATAGGTTTGCATAGATTTTGCATAAATCTAGCAGACCTATCGGGGAAGGGACTAGATTGGCCCACACTTTCAATCAGTCAAACATGTCCCGCTCTCATGCAACTATGTTGGAATCTAACATCGGATTACCTTGGAGTTTTCTCAGCACATTCATGCTCCCAAGGGGACACAGCTTTTGATTTTAATGAGGCCATGGTCTTTACTTTAGCTCCATCCTGAAGGACAAACATCACATTTTTAGCCCAACTACCACTAACTCATTACAGCCTCCGCAGACTATTAAAATGGTTCTTTCAGACTTTTAAACTTGTTCTATTTCAACCTTGCTTTCAAATAAGACTCTGCAAAGTTTTCCATGAACTTTGCTCTTCGCTATTATAAAGCACAGTGCACGATCAATTTGGACTCAGAGAGGCTAAGACGTGGCAAGTGTCACAGCATGCCAATAACCCATCTGACGCCCACGCTGTGATCCAATGCCGAGGCACTTTCACAAATCGACAACAGCGGACAGTGGGAACAAAAACTACTCTGAGATCAAACGCGGGGGCATCGCCAAAATCAATTTTCACAAGACGACACAAAGACGCAACTGCTGTTTTGTTTTTTTTGCTGAACTCTACAGGCTGCATTTTGTCTTCACCCCGAGCGCTCTTAATGCTTTTGATTATGATTTTCCATCAACAAGACGGATTCCGACACCCTCCCCAGAGACCCTGCCTCTCATCTCTCAGAAGCAACTCAGAAGCTCTCCAACTACTTTTACTGACTGCAAACACTTACTACTTTTGATTATATCCCCAGTACTCAGTGCCCTACTCTTGCGCTTGCCCAATCAACCTGCATATCTTGCATGCAGGCATACACACACACAAACGCACTCACACACTGCCCCTGCAAGCATAATATAATTGGACAAAGATTTGAAATAACGGCATCTCCCAGTGGAGCGATAGTTTTTCTCCTGGCAGCAGTGAATTGATAATCCGCTCTGTAAAATACTCCTGGGGTCTTCACTCTCATGTGGAGCTGCTGCTGAATTGGTAGAGGCAGGTCCGCAACACTTAATTCTCCATATCTCGCTCTGTCTAATCCTAATTGCCCATGGCTGCAGAGCTACAAAACAGCCAACATGCCAATAATGCAATTAATTATGTGACACAAACTTTAATTTATTTGTTACAATATCCACAAATCTTGAGTACTTTGCCGCTGTGAGGCTGACTTTAGAAGTTTTGCTTGATAATCTGCAAGTTTTTCTCTCCGGATCACTGATGTAGTGCTGTACCGTCATGACAACAAAGCTTTCTTGCATCCACAATAATCTTAGGAAAAGGTTGCCATGTGTATTTCTCTCCTTAGAGATCATTTTTATCATCTCAGCTCCAAGACTGATCATTTTATTTGACTGCACTGGAAGAGAAACTTGAGCATAAGCTACAGAAAGGAAGCAATAAATATGAATCCAATACCCTACAGTTGAATATACGCTGCTGGAGAAGTGAAGGAGAAAAAGCAAGAGTGGGAGGAGGTGAAAGAACCATCTGTGGAGAAGAGCCAAAAAGCATCCAAGTCCATTTTTTTCCACAGGTGTAATCAGGTGTGCATCTGGAAAACAGTGAGACACTTTACATACTGAATAATGAAATCACGCAACTTCAGGTTCCGCAGCCATCCGTGATGGAGGGTCTTTTGAAGAAGAGCGATAGTGAGGAAGCTTCCCCAACGGAGAGTAGCCCAACAAACTGGTAATCCTTTCGCATTGTGAGATGAGATACTGTAGTTAGCCAAGTGACCTTGGCTCTATGTGAGAAGGATATTGCCAGAGGGCTGTACGCCTCATGCTGGGAGATATTGCTATTTGGCACACTGATACTGCAGCTGAAGCCCAGCATGCATCTCACTCTACGTGTAAAAAAAAACACATTCTTGTGAGAGTCTTTTATTGTGATCCACAGTCCAAACCTTAAAGAACATGTTTTTAATATATATTTAATGTTATTTCCGTGGGTATGATTATTTTCCATCTATTATCATTCTCTCAAAATAAACCTTTTTTTTCTCCACAGTGAGGATGTTAAAAATGAGCCAAAATTTCAGCCCTAGATATTGAAATTAATTAACTTGCTTCCTCCAACGTGCCAATCATTGTGCGAACTTCAAATATGGAAATATCGCTGCCAATATTAAATAAATGGAATACCTTGAACCCCTTTTTCTGCAAGTATTCTCTTTCCAGCTTTCCTGAAGTTTGGGCGCACAGGGATCCAGTACAGTGAACTCATTGCAATTCCAATACATTGCAGATTTGATATATTCCCCTGCCTTGGGACACTTTGGTCCGCATTAGTGACTTGAGACAAGAGTAAAAATATTGTCTTGGCTTCTAATCTATGATGTCTAATGGCAAAATAAAATGATGAAAGTGCTGACTGCAAGCTGTAGTGTTTTTCCGGCAAACACACTCTAATTCACAACTGATAGATGTAATAAAAAATAAAACTCATTTGAAGGTACAATTCCTGACAAAGTTGGAGACCACAAAATCTATCTTCCATTCATTGTTAATTGAACATCTCCAGGCTAGCATTTGGAGAGAATTGTTAATGTTCACAGTATTGATTGGCCTGTACCGGGCCTTCAGAGTAACATTGGCAGGGCTGCTCAAAGTGCACAAATCCAATCTTGCCCCCTTTTTTTGTAATTACGAGCTGACATTATCCCCTACATTAAATTTTCATGACCTGGGGACAAAGGCATGCCACTGAAAAATAAATCAGCCGAGACTGTCAATCGAAGAATGAAGCAGTTCATCTAAATTCCAAAACTTTTGGAAAAGTAACCTCCAAAGCGACATCCATAAAGTCTTCACTAAAAGTTCATAACCCGTATCTTTTAACAGAGGTTGTCCAAACATAGTTTAGCAACTGTAACTAGGCATGGCAGGCCAGTCAGACTTAAAGAGCAAGAGTCCGACTGGATGCTTACAATCTAAAGTAGTGGTGTCACAGCATGCCAATAACCCTTCAACACCCACACTGTTCCAACACTGAGGCACTTTCACAAATCAACAACAGCGAACAGTAGGACCAAAAATACTCTGAGATCAAAAGCGAGGGCAAATCAGTTTTCACAAGGCGATAAAGGCACAGCTGCTTTTTGTAGAAGGACTCTGCTGGCAGCATTTATGTCTCCATTCAAATGTTAGCATGTCCAGCTGACTACTTACAACCTGAAGTAGCATAACTAATTACGAACTACATAAAATGTTCAACTGGAACATCCACTGGGGCATGTAGACTTATTTCATGCCAAATATAATTGATGACTGCTTTAGTTCATTTTAAGTGAGCTAGTTCCAGGGTCCGGGTATTGTGCATGGCTTACGGAACGCTCAATGAATCAGAGTCATCTTTGAAAAAACATTTCCCCCTGTGCTTTTCCTGTTTTGACTATGTAGAAGCTGTTCCTGGAAGCTATCACAGTTTAAGCTTTAGCAGGTCCTTTTCTTTTGAAATTAGGGAAGTAGATTAGTTTAAGTGAAAACTGCTTAGAAAACATATGCCAAGTGTTGGCTAAGCTGTCAAACAGTGTTAATTGGTGTGATATGTATCTTTTATGACTAGCTAGCGCTACGCTGCCAGGTGTATCGTTGCTTCTACATGATAAATTTGGTGATGATGCTTTCTTGCGTCTTCTTAGTATTTTATGCCATTAAGTGCATATTAAAGACGACTTTTACAGGATTGTCATTTCAATTAGGTCAGCTGGAAAAAGCCTCTTCAACCAAATTATGCACTTAGCATAATTATGCAACATTAGCTTAATTTGCTCGCTAGCTCCAACTTATGAATGCTACCAGCAACACTTATCAATACAGCCTGGTAAGATTGTCTCCATTTAGAATGTAAGAATAGCAGGTCCTATGTAGCACAAGAAGTGTCCAAATAAAGCTAGATTTTCAAAAACAAGAAACAAGAACTGAGAATGTATCCCTGTGCAGAATATAGTCATTTTGCACCATTTGGTGTGTCATAAGGCTAACCTTCACTATGGACTGGATTTATACTGTACACCAGGCATTAGACTTGCTCAATAAATTGAGTGAAGAGTCTGATGGTGGGGAGGTTTTAGGACTGAAAGAACGATAAATAATTTTATGTTATCCCGAGAGATTTTATGATCCCTTTGTTGTTGTTTGGTTCTTCTTTATCTGCTCTTCTTTATCTGTGTTGTTTCTATCTGTGCTGTTTTATCCGCCGCTCACCTCGAAACCCTCTATAAAAAAGCAGTTCCACATAAATAGAGTTTATTATTTAATTTTATCATCGTTTTGTGAGTATAATAAAGAGAGAACTACAGCATTTGGTTATACAGCCCCATTAAATAAAGACTGTAACTTGTACCTTGAAATCAATGTATTCTTATTTAACTGTTGGTGGCATACAGCGACCCCTGGCGTTATAGAATAAAATAGTTTATATTAAAATTTCAAGAGCTTAAAATGCCCCACCTATCACTGTAAACTGTGTGCCATGAGAGGCATACTGACTGAGTTAACAGTCTTTTGCAAATTGATTTCATATAGATCAGCACTGTAGTGTTTTAACACCAGATAGCAGACGTTCCTACAGTTCCTGACTTTTGAATGTATTTTTTCATATTTGAAGGACAACAGAAGAAATACAAGACACTATAATGAGTGCATCTAATATTATAAACAGAATATGAAGAGCCACTGGCTGCATGTGATGCAAAACACCATGGCAACAAGTGCCACAATATCCACCACCATCACCAGTACAGATGTTGCCAAAAGAAAAGAAAAGACAAGATTTACCAGTGCATCACTCTAATTCAAGCTCTATTTCCATCACCCTACTCCCAGTTTAGCCATGCTGTCTGCAGCTCCGCTCTCACACACTCCATTTCCACCAGCCCCCTTCACCCACACACACACACACACTGCCAGCAGCCATCTCTCCACCCTGTATGCTCAGCTGGCCTGTCAAGTCCCCATCCAGCCAAGTGCCCACCCATCTGTTGAACCTAAGACAGCATGCAAATCTCAACAAGTGAAGAAATGTTCTATCAAACGATTACCTTATCTGCATGCAAACAGTGGCTTTCAGGGGGCCTCTGGGGTCCAGGGCCCTATGGCGTGCTACAAATGTGCATGCACGCACATCTCCCTGCAATGCAAAGTAACACCGGTAGAAGATATAGTATTTCCCCTGGTGAAGCAAACCTTCATCCTTTCAACTTAATGCATTGGTATTTTCTTCTTAGTACAGTATGCTTTTTACGGTAATTGGTTTAAATTACTAACAGGGGTTAATCTATTTTGTTCTTGTGTGCAGTCAGAAAATATCTTTAGCTGCAGGTTTGTTTGTTTTTGAAGAACTATATCTTAGAAAATTGCTTCGTCAACTTCAATCACATATACTCAAGCTTTGTAAGGACACAGGAATAAGGTATTTCCTTAGACTCAGAAATCCACTGTGCAGGCAACAAACAATTTCAAACACTTTAAGGCAGCCATGGGCCAAGAAATACCATTTAGTGCACTTTTGAGATGGATAAAGGTTGACAGAAATCACAAGTTACAGACATTTTGAATCAAACCCTGGCTGAGGGTTCCGTGTAAATGTTGCCATTTTTCATAAAGCCACCACATTCTATAGGAAGCACAAAATGCTGTTGTTAGAGGCCTCAGGGGGGCAATGGTAAGCAGTCGCCTGCTGAGGGTATAAATCTGACCAACAGGTCTCCGCTGGCTGGAGGCTATAATAGCGAAATGAACTTTAGCCTGAGTGAGTTCACCATGCTCAAGTGCACTGCAGTTAAGCTACAAGTCACCTCTGTCATCCTATTAGTGCGGTGCACTTATGGAAACGAGCTGTAGTGATCCTGTATGCAAATTTAGAAGGGAAGTCCACTAATATAGTCTTTTTTTAGTGCATCTAGCATTATGTAAGTTACTATAAAATTTTAGCCTCAGGGATGCATGTGGAATATTAGATTTTTATCAATTAATAATAGTAATTTATTTGTGTTTGATAATAGACCAATGCAATTATAGTAGATAGGCTGCTCTCATGAACTGCTCATATGATTTTCAATGAACAGGAATGCACTGGAATTTATCGGCTTCCTACAAAATGTTGCCCACTGATGAAGTATATAAGCCACTTTCAGTATGTCGTTAGTAGTAGGGGCTGAGGACGACTCTTACAAACCCCAGCTTCAACGAGGAGCCTGGGAGATCGGTGTTTGTAACCCTTTCCATGTCCCATTGGAAGTTATGAATAATTTTGGATAACCCTAACCCAGTTCTTTTTTCCTTATCTTAATGCAACCAAAAGTTGTTTCATGGTGAAATGGAAATGTTGGCCCTATTTAGCTGCAATGCTGGTTTTATGAACAGTTTGTAGTAGTGTAGGAAAATGTTAACTGAGGTAATAAATCAAGTGAGAATTAGGGTCATTTTGTCATTGAATTTTATACAATCTGACTTCTTTTTGAAAACCAGTGGAGTCGCCACCTACTGGCCATTAGATGGAATGCAGGTTTAGGGCACTTGCGCAGTGGCTTCACTTATCAGGGTCAGGGGTTGCCACTAGGTGCGTAAGTAGTTCTTTTTTAGCTTGACTTTGTTCTTTATTTCTACAACATCAATACATGTTTAAAACAGCAATCATGTTGTTCAAAACAGTGACTGTTATTTTAAACAGTGATCAGTTTGGGTCAAAATATCTGTCTTTGTTTAACTTCTCCTGTTGATCCTTTGACTTTAATTTGGGATGTATATTGTTCTTTATTCTTTTGTATATAATTGATGTTATCTATCCTCTATTTGTAATTTTGCCCGGCTCACCATTGAAAATTAGATTTTTATCATCATTGGTTTTATTTAAAAACATATCCGTAAAGTTGTTTCCTCAAACTGAGTTGTTTTTTTGTTCAAACCTTGAGACAGAAATCTCCACTTCAGCAGCACTTACATTCACCAAACTTTCTAATTTAATTTCTCTCTATAGTCTGAAGGTTTTTGTAGAGAGGTTTGTTCATTTATCATTCATAGAGGGATTTATGGAACATTTTATTCCCAAAGACTGTTTTTATTTGACTATTTTTTATTTTTTATGACTTTTGACCAATGACCACTTTATGTTGAAATGTGATGGGGACAGAAGAGCTCAGATCACATGCAGAAAAAAATGCATCATGGGGCATCAAAACTGCATCACATAGGCTGCTATAGAGTCAACAATATATAAATACTCAGCAACGTCATTTACACGAATGATATTCAGCCACAAGTTATTGGCACATGCACGTTTTAAGTTGTTTCAAAAGTACACTTTGTGCCACTTATGGTGCATTTGTTTCTCCTATATTTACAATACATTGTATACATTTCTTAATTAATTAATGTTAAAGTTAACGTTTCTCAAAGCTTTCCCAATTGCTAGTTGACATTTCTGGTGCAAACCATTTTCAGATCATTGTTAATTATGCACTTTGGGGACATAATGTGAAACCAATGTTGGTATTGAGAATCATCCAGCATATCTGCAGCCTGTAGTTAAGTATGGAAGTAGTTGTTGCTGTTGTTTTACCTTAACATTAGTCAAGTAAAGTTAACTGCTTCCTGTGGCCATAGAGATTTATTTTGAAAAGCCACTATGCATGCATAACTAAATCTTCCTTTGACATGTTCAAAACTAATGCAAAAGGGTGTTTGTGCCAGTATCAAACAAAGTGTCCATGTTTAATGAGTTGGGATCTGAATGCATTGGCTGATGTAAAAGCTCCTATTTGTCAATTTTATTGACAAATAGGAGCTTTGAACCTGACTTTATCCAAGTTCCATTTCTGTTCTGGACATGTATGCAATGCACATGCATGTATTTAATAAGATCAAGCTTCAGTTGCAATTGTCTAAATTCGTACTCTCAGCTTTGGAAGTTTTATGGTGAGATCTGTTCCCTGTATTTTTTTTTTTACCTTCTGCACCTGAAGTGTCTCCCGTATATTCTTTATAAGTGTATAGGAGCTTATTATTCGTTCCTGCAGCAATAAGCTGGAGGCTAACAGCAGGACCTGGTCACGCATGCCAAAAAATCCTGATGTGTGAGTGTGAGAGTGAGGATGCTGAGGGGCGTAGCACTGTTGTGCCCCTCATGGTCAGCGCTCAGGAATTAAAATGCATGCCTCTCATTGCCTGGGAGCGAGTAACGGTAAACGCGAGAAACTGTTCCCGTCCTCCCGCTGCTTCGCAGGAAAAAAACGCACGGATGTGCATGTTCCAGGAGGGGAGCAACAAAAACCTCCTCCCGGTGTTCGCTTTTTCAAAAAGGCAGCGGTGTGAGGTTGCCAGTTTGGAGCTTGTTTTCTCCTTAAATTGGACCCTTCAAGCTGTGACTGGGCTGATTTGCTCGCTTTTCGTTCTCCGTGGAGCTGCTGCCACACCGCACGGAAATAACGGGACTTCACTCGCAGCCCGGGCTTCACTTTAAGTGAGTACACACATGCTTTTAACCCTATCCACCGACACTGGTGTCACCTTTTTATTCTAATTATAGCTTTTAATCTGAGTGCCTTTAACAGAGCAGCGCACATGAGGGCTTAAAGTCTTAAAGTGCTGCTGACCAGGTGTTGCATCGGAACTTTCTGCTGCACAAATTTGCACAAATATTAATGCTTACATGCCGAAAAACAAAGCAACAGCAACACAGAAAGTGTTTATGATGTTTAAACCACACGTGTAAATAAAGAGTTAGACAGTTAGAGGTGCTTATAATTAATTCCACAATTCAGAACCTGCTGTTCTTGCTCATATGAGCATGGTTTTACTTAGGCTGTGCAATATGGCCAAACTGTTCTATCCTTTAATTGGGCATTTCATTTCTCCAGGACCATATATGTACCATGTTATAGCATGTTTCGGGTTATTCAGTGAATAAACGGTCTGCATGAAGTAAGCTCATGGCAAAGACCATTTTTCTGTGCTACAGTGTGAATTTAAATCCTTGACTACTAGAGTAATCAGAATTCTCTCATTTAAGTAAAAAAGTACAAAATAAACATTACAGTTTCAAGTGGAATGAAGTTTTTAAATCGCATTAAACCAAGTGGCCACATCATATTTTCAGAGGAATGTGAGTCTGAATGTGCTCTTCATTATTTTTAAATGATCCTCTCTCTTATTCCACTACTACATGCTATTTTAACGTAAACTATTTTGATTGGTTTAAGGTATTTTTAAAGAAAAAAGACAACAAACAAACGGATTCCTGCTTCTTTAATGTGGATATTTTTATGATATGGCAGCCAGCCAATTGTACAAATCAAAACCAAGAAAATCAAGACAAATAAAATTAGAATTAATAGCTTTAAGAAACAGTATTGCTTGTTGAGTCTCATTATATTGTTGAGCCATTAACTAAATCACCCCAAGCATTGTTTTCCACAACATATGTTCTGTATGAAAGGTCTTCATATCACACGCATACTAAACATACTGATACATCTGTCATAGGCCAATATCGACAAATAATATCTGGCTCTAGTTTCCATATCATGACCATTACCATTAAACTGATTTTAATGGCCACACTGTAGCGCCACGTTGAGAAAAAGCACCTTCTTCTTTTTGAGGGTTGGTCTGGATTCCTTTGCTTGAGAGTCTGTGCTGCTGGCTAACTCTTGCACTGCTCAGCTTTCTGACATCAAAAAGACTATATACCATGTTCAGCTGTGGACCAGGATTAAGCAACTGTTGAACATACAGCAGATGTGCAGAGGAGAGCTATATCTGCTGCTCACATTTGTGTTCATCTTGCGTGCTGGAAGCAGCCTCATTAAGTTCTCTGTGACAGAAGTCCTTTTAATTTGCTGTAAACATTAATCACTTGGTGTTTCGTTGTCAGTGTAATATCCCAGAGTGAGTAAACTCCAGGTTTATGGGTTATGAGTTTTGGAATGATCCCCTCTGTTGTGTATTTTGCACGAGATGTCACCTCATTTGCTAATGAAGGTGTCTGCGGCGCGCTGGTTAATTTTCCACTGAAACCTCTCCTCGCCATTATAAATAATAAGCAAGTAGAATACATTAGCTCAGCCGCTTCCTCATCACGTCTCCAATCAGATTGGATGGCGTGACCTTGGGGGACCGCGCTGCAGCATTGAGAGAGGAAGGGTGGCAGAGATGAAGATGGGGTGCTCTGGTGGCATCCATTATCAAGGAACCCAATTACATCTGGAAATTGTAGTTGCCATAAGCAATTGCCATTTGTTACTGTGCAAAAGCGAGAGGAGCTATTTTAGGAGAAACGCTTGTAATATGCACTTGGGCGCATGCCTTCCTCATCTGTATATACGTTGTAATTTAAAAGATCTGTGTGATTCCTGTGAAAGGAAGTCCTCTGTGGGCTCCTTTTAACAATAGAGCATGGAAGAAGCAATGAGTCACCATGAATCATGGCAACTCTCACCAGCTGCCAGCCAGATGAAGACATGCTGCAAGGAAAAAAGTCTGATGAAACTGCAGTCGCGGCCGCGCTGCTGTTTCCACTTCAAAGCACACCACGGTGAAACAGAAACGCATGGCGTTCCACTAGGGCGCATAAGATCTCATTCAAAGTTTGTGCAAGTTTCTCTTAACGATCCAACTTTGGTTTTTTTAAGATCTTCCCTACGAGGTACTTCCTCTAGTCTTTAGCTGCCGCGGCGTCGAGGCTGAGTTAAGTCAGCGCAGGCTTTACTGTAATCAGTTATTCAGCTCTGGCATTCAGACTCCCAGACAGAGGAATCCCCGTGGCTCACCACAGACCCAATCAGACCCCTTTAAGTACACGGCTTTACAACAAGGTCTGGGACCAAGACTGCTGCGGCTACGGCAGAAATGTTTCCAGTCCCTCGGGTGGTGGTCTGCATGTGTCTGCTGCATGTACAAGTATATTTCACTAATAGTTAGTGTCTGTCGTTCAGGCCTCCTCGGCTCAGTCACAGACTGTCTTTTTTCCTTCACACTATTCCCCTTGGACTTCTCCCTGGCTTTTTGATTTGCCCTCTGTTTCCACTTAACAGTCTTGGCTATTTTCCAAGAAACACCTCAGCACCATTCTTTTTTTTTTTTCTCAAGCATGACCAGACTTCTTATACTCTGGAGCACACGTGGGGAATACATGGCTTTTACTTTGTGTGAGCATTTTGCACTGTATCTTGGCTGCATCCTACTGCTCTTGCGAGGTTATCGGAGATGATAGCAAAATGACAATTTCAACATGACAGCCTCCGCAAACAAAAGAAAGCCGTCCTGTGATTGCTGTCTTTCCCCAGCGCAATCAGCGACTTCGAGACGACACATCACTCCTGCAATTAGGCTTGTCAAATTACTGCGTGGCTTTTATCTGCGACTGCTTGCTTGATAATGCTTATTGGCAGGTGCCTTTGGAGGAGCAGAAGAAGGGAATCCACAGCTGGTGCTTTTCAAGAGATGCATTATGTAAAACTATACTGTACTGTGCAGCAGATGTCTCCTCCTTCTGAGGGCTAGCTCAGCTACATAACCATACATCTCCATATCACAACATCCTCAGCAGGAGCCGACAGATACGGGAATTTTGAGACCAATATTTAGAAAAATTGGCTGATTGCCATACGGCGGTAAGCTTTTTAAGCTAGAATAATAAAACAGAGCTTTTCTATGTGGATTATTCACCTGCTTTCTTAAATAAGTATTTCTAAAAATAGTATTTTACATTTTTATACATACGATGTATCACATTGTCAACCAATTCCAGAAATAGACACTGTAAAAAAAATATAATAATAATTATATATGACACCATTTCAAAATCATCCCAAAACATTGTTTTCTGCATTATACATTCTGTAAGAAGATTTTCATATCAGCACATATTGAAAACATAATCGCAGAAATATCGGTATCTGTATCTGTATATATATTGGCCAACCAATAAATCAGTCAGGCTCTGCTCAGGAGTTGCCCTATTTTTGTTTCCTTTTTGATGGACACATGTGCTGTCCTTGACTTTCATCATTTTGTTGTCAAACTGAGCCGTTCCCCACAAATTGTCCTCGCGCTGTCCTCATCATTTTACGGTACAATCAGTTAGACTAAGAGTGTGCATCACTCTCTTAGTCATCATCAATGTAAAGTGTCTTCTGTATCTCTTATTCTGCTTACAGCCATGTTGACAGGCTCGCAGCATCTACGACCTTGTCAGGAAGAATGTCTTCATTCTATATAGGGACTCATCTATACAATATGTATGTATTCATGCCCTGTCACTCCTTACAGCTTTGCTGGGGATTAGTGTTACTTCCTGCATGTTTTTTTAGTTGCTTTTCGTGTCCTCAGTCGGGTATTATTTGGCAACTGAAAAAGGGGAAAAACTGATTTGGTCAGTGGGTTTGACATGTGGGTTTATTTGAAGGAAAGGCTAATTGTTATGCCTCGGAGGTCCATTGTTAATTAGAAGTTATCTTGGGCAGCTCTCACATGGTCACCGCTCTAATTGGCAGTCAAAGCTGTGTACCACCTGGCCTAGCCTTTAACTCACCAGGTGCTCCCAGCAAAACCGTCGGCCTTGGCATTATGTTGGTATGGCCTCTTAAAAGAAGACAGACAGTGAGAGGCAGAGGGAGGGAGGAAAAGAGAAGAAAAGAGACAGGAGAGTGCTGGCCAACTTTGCTAAAATGGCTGCAAAACAGCAGTTAAAGGTTATTTCATGCTACGTAGCCGAACAAGTCTTTTGAAGCCGGCATATAAAAGGTTTCAGAGAAATTAGTGTAATCTTTTGATACACACGCCATCATACATCACACCTCTTTGTTTCCGATTTCTAATACCACAGGGGATGTGAGGTGGCAGCACATCAACACTCAGTTGCACAGCCTGGCAGGTTTGTTTACCTGTGTTTTGTGGGGAAAAATAAGTTAAGCTAGCGAATATCAGTACCAGAAAGGCTTTTGTTGTTTGGTTCAGCATCTGTCTACTCTCTGCAAGGTAAATTTAGGATGATGGGACAATCATGTCAAGTCTTTTTTGCGGTCCATGGAGAGACATGGGTGTTAAAATTGATTCAAGCAAAAGATTTTCTCCATAAAACAGAATCCAAATTAAGTCTTTTATTCAGTGCATGTGGAACACTGAGCTGTAGAAAAGGCAGTGATTTAATGAAGAGATGGTGCAGTTGCACAGTTCGGAAAAATTATGTTTGCATACAACAAAACTACATTGACAATTGTGTTTTATGGAAAATTTATTTTCTCAAAGATTAAATTTGTTTTGACATATCAGACACATGTTTCTAATCACAGTCTACGTAGGCAGGAGGTTGGGGTGCAAAAAATAGGACTTTGGCTGTGAAACTAAATTGCAAACCACAGATACGTTAATCCTCAATGTTTCTGACTCCGTTTTCATTCCCTAGTTGTGATGCACTGGGTCACAGTTTTAAACTTCCATACGTAAGTACTGGATGTGATGTATTTACCTGCAGAACTTAAATTAACAATCTTGACTTCTGGTTTCACGCAGACCTTAAACAGAACATGAAGCCTGGACACCTGGAAGAGAGTCTGGTCCCAGACGTCCTCCCTCCACGGACTGTGACACTCGTTATTGAACACATTCTCATGAACAGGTTAGTATGATTCCTTACAGAAACTTTTCAGTACAATTTTTATGATACCGCACGTAGTTAGGCATGACGATTGTTAGCATGTGGCAGTTGCTATGGTTAGGTTAAGTCTAGATAATTGACCATGTTGGTGGTGAAACATCTCAATGGACGATGATGGTGACTAGGTGTTTATAATTAAATCTCAGTGGTCAGCTCAGTTGTCGATGGCTTTTATTGTCTATCAGAACATAACGCACAACAACGAGACATGAACACCGGCCTCCTGATTGTCCCGGGTTCGTTAGGGCCAATCCACCTCTACTCTGGCAGCCTGATAGGCATCCTCACTGGCTTTTAGAAAAATTATTGTTAAATAATCCATGGCAATACTTTTCATAGTAGTAACTAGCCCTAGGCATCTCATACAGATGTTAATGGATGCCAAGAACATTTATCAACATGTCTGTGCTACTGAAATGTTTTTTTCTGCTGACTGGGCTGTTTTTTAGCCATGGCTTTTCTTTTTTTCCCCCCAAAACCTATCCGAGTAGTTTTGCTGCCTAAACATCACCGGACTGCGACCATAATCTGGGAGAAAATATGTCTACCTTTTGTGAAATAGTGTTGGACTGCTTTTCATAATCAAATGGAGACTCATGCCTGGACCTCACAGAGTAACCTGTAACAGTGTGAGATTGTTCTACACATACAGAACATGATTGATTGTCATGTTGCGTCTCCGCGGGGGGAGAAAATTCACCCCTGACCCTCATAAATCTTTACCAACTTGTCCAAAAGCATGGCAATCATTCTGTTTGTTCTTTTTAAAAGGCCAGGCAGGTGTGCGCATGGCACAAACAAATCTCTTATAAAATGTGCCTTGCATCCCTGTGCTCTGGAGGACAAAAGACCTTTGTCTTTTCGCACCACAAAGTCAATAGGGTTGCTTTGTTTCTCTGCTCCAGCATCTAAAGTTCACACTGATTCCCAAATGTGTCGTCCCTTTGTTCTCTGATCACAATGGGAATTTGAAATGTAAATCGTATTTAGTCAACGTACTATAATGTGATGGGTAGAGCAGATACAAGTGCTTTAAAATGCTTTGTAACTGTGTTGTGTTAGTAGCCTTAGGCAGAATGTGCGAACGCTGTACAGCAGAGCAGACGATCATCTGGGTTTGTGTGATTTGTTGTTTTTGCCGTTTATTTTTCCAGGAATTGTGGTGTTTAGCCCCAGAGCTTTGGCAGCATGTGCTGTCTGATTTCAACCTACATAAACAGTATATACAGTACATGTACAATATACAGTGCCCATGAGAACATGAGTCATTTTCAGCATGTACAGCTAATGTTTGATATGCAGGCAGTAAAAATGAGTCAGAACCAAGTTGCAAATGACAATTAAGAAATACAGAACAATAGACGGGCCACAAAGAATAACAAAATTACTGCCTCATTCAAACTAATCATTATAAACAGGCCTATCACAGCTATAATTACTGACACTAGAATCATTACTTTCCCTAATGCTCCACTGCTACCATCGTTAATAACAGTTCATTAATTAAACATACTATGGAAAACAGCAGCTCGGCTCTGTGAAAAGGACTTCTCCTTGACTGGACCCACAGAGTTACAGAGTGTAGCTTAATTTTGCTCTGGAGGTCATTTCAGGAATAATGAGTGGGAGAAATGTAAATACTCCTCTTAGCTTAACTGCCGGGGCACTTAGGATACCTGAGACAAGCCAAATTTGAGATTCAGCCACATAATGAGCTGCTTATTCCTATACGAGCAGGAATGTAGTGAAAAAAAGAGGCTGTTATTGCTTTGTCAATTTGTTTTCCGATTGAGGTAACAGTGAATATTGCTTTCAACATCTAAATCCAACTACCAGTTAATGGGCAATTTTCTCAACTACTTATATGCTTTCAGTGAATGAAAAAACTCAGTCATGTCAGTGCATTAAGTATAAAGCTGACATTAGAACGTGTTTCTCTAATGGTTCTGGCCTCTCACCATTCATTAATTCCTGATCATGGACACCTCACTGGGCACTAACCCCCTTTTACTTTTACATGGTCACTTGCCAAAGGAAAGAAAATAAGACTATTTATTTATATATTCATGCATTTTGCAGTCAAAATCTAAAGTTTCTAACAACTTTTCCCTGGTAACCCGAGGGTTACATTGTAAACTATTCCAGGAAATAGGACAAACCTTAGACATGACTTGGCAAAGGGAGATATTTCTGGTCCACTCAACTTATATAATCCTTTGGATCAGCTGTTAGCCAGAAAGCTAGTCTGTAGCTGTAGTCATGTGATATAATTTTAATATCAAAATATTGATTATTACTGATTTAGTCCTCATCTTAACAACATATTCAACATTCGACATTAAGAGAAGATGTTGTCTTTGTGGTTTATCTGTTTGTTAGCATGGGCCAAGGAAGAACTCATTATATTTCGAGCAGATCCGAATCACGGGGTGGATGCCCAAATTAATTTTCACATTTGTTAGCATGCGGCCTAAGGCATTTGTGCTGCATTCATGTGTTGTCAAAATAATTCAGAAAATGAGTTCCCCATCATATTTCATGGCTCCCCTGAGCCGTTCCTTTGCTCTTTGTTGCCACACAAATACAGAAAACCACTATCTACGTGTGGTTTAAACTCTCTGAGAAATAAAATGCTAATACAATGAAATGATAAATAAAACACACTTTCCAACAAGGAAAATTGAACCATCCAATGGAGATGTTAATGTGCCATTGGCCTTGGCGAGATCTGCACTCCCCAACTGCCATTCTACTTTTAAACAGCCATGTAAAAAAACAAAATCTGATTATTATTATTGTAGAAAAGCTGCAGTTAATATGCATATTGTGTAAAACCAAAACATAAACTTCTCTTTAATGGAAATTGCAGCTTTTATCCCAAGTGCAATCCACATTAGTACTTAAAAGCTTATCTGTCATCCTTTGATTCTGGTATCATTTAGTTTTCAGCAATTCCAAGTAAACATCATCTCAATAAATCATCTACTTCAACTGCAAAGGCGGAAGTGGGTGTTTTTAACTGGAATCCCCCAGTAGACCAATACATTGGTATTTTTCAAATGCATTACTTAAAACAGAAAAATAAAACAGTGATATCCAGTCAGTTTGGAGACAATCATTGCCATATTCAGGAAAAATTGGAATAATAGACTAAAACACCTGTGAGATATTTGAAGTATACCTCTGGGTTCTGCCAGTACCTTAGTCAGTCGGTTTAATGCACAAAAATTAGATTAAAATAGATTTTATTTCACTTTCAGAAATGAATGATATAACACATTTCCTAAAGGGTTGAACTGTTCCAAAAAGCTGAACCTCTACATATATCGTATATACCGTCACACTGAATTAATGTAACGACTCATTCTATACATTTTAATTTAGTGAACAACTGTGCACAGTCTCTGCCATGAAGTGCTTGAAAGACATCCGAATACGCGTCTTCATCAGAGCGCCACACACGTGCTGGTTGGCTTCTATAATGGTTATGAATAATTACTGTCTTCAGTAATTCTGTAATCAGCATTGGAAGTACATCTGGCTGGCGTCCGTGTGGATACACCATGGATATCACAAGTCTACAGGCTCTGTTTAATTTTCAACTTTTTATTGCCTTGAAGGCTGAAATGAAAACCTATTAAATCAAACTTCTTTTTTTCATTTTCATTTGGACATGCCGAAGTAACGAGTTAAAGGTAAAAAATGAGAAGCAGCTAATTTCTGACAATGTATTAGGAATGGGGAATGAAAATTCCCTGCACTTTGCTTTGATAACAAGCGTGACCTTTTTGGATAGGTTTCTACCATCTGAGCACATCTGAATCTCGGATTTGTCCTTATTCCTTCCTTCACGCTTCACTATGCACACTTCTGTTTGTGCAAATGTAAAAGTCCAGGAAAAAGATCCTCCTTTTATCTCAGCTGGTGGTGAGTTGGCCATGCGCTATGGTTTGCTGTCAAGTTGAAAGATGGAGTTCTTCTCTGACTTGAGCATTGTGTTTTTGTTCCAGAGGGCAGTCGCTTTTCCCTCCAAAATATCTTGGTATTTGGAACAATTTGTCTTCCCTTCTATCCTGACCAGACCCCCTGTCCAGCCCTGAAGCATGATACAGCACCACTGTCCTTTACAGTTATCCATCGATCACTGGTGACTGGAGTTTACTTATCCCCGTTTGGCAATACATGCTTTCTCTTTAAGTAGCTCTGCATGTAATCATTTATTTGTTTGCCCATCCATTTATTCAGTCCCCTTTCCATGACTGCGTCCTTAGGGGTCATTAAGAGGCATTGAAATGTCTACATGACACACTGAACCAGGGTCGTTCACTCTGCTTCTCTTTGCAACGCTGCTGAACTGTGTAGGGTGATTGGTGTATATGGCATTCTACGTCCTTGTTTAACATTTCTTCATTTTTCATTGTGTTTAATAGTAGCCTTGTGGAAAGATCCTCGCCCTGGGGCTCCACAATAAATGATAAATAGAATCTGAAAGAGTGCAATTTTCAAAAAAGCAGCTATTATAATTTTTTACCATAATTATCAAGCTAATAGCATCCCTACAGGCTAATGGCATCTCAACATACTAATAGTGTCATAACAACCTTTTGAAAATTAGAGTTTTAAACATTGGCTGGTTATTTCACTGCCTTCGGTGGCAACTGCCCTTTGTAAACATCCTCACCTGTCGTCAATTAGCATTAATTATGAATTGGAAAAACAGCAAAAATTGTCTTCAGGATGTTGTTTGGGAAAGAAAAAGAGCACCACTTAACCTCCAATAAAACAACATGTTTCCCTTCTAACATGTTAGTAGGACACATTAGTAAGCTGCAGAGGTACAGGCAGATTTTGTTACTTTTGGGCAGAGCCGGGCTAGCTGTTTCCCCGTTTCCTGTCTTTATACTCAGCAAAAATAGCTGTCTGCTGGATGTTTACCGCACAGACAGAGGAGTGGTATTCATTTTCTCATCTAGTTGTGAAATTTGCAAATGTTTTCACATATAAAATTCTTTATTTTAAATTTTCAAGTTGAAAATGTTGATATTCCCAACTGCCTCATCTCCTTTATCTTTCATTATCCCTTTGCATCCCCTGCATTACGTTCCTTGCCTACTTGCTTGCTAAATTGTTAGCCTGAGTAGCTTCTAGACGCTGACCATATTGCTGTTGCACCACTTCTCATGTCGGTGTTCCTCACAAGTTCCATTTGGGTTCATTTAGCACTGTGTGAAGCTAACGCTTATGTTAGCTTAAGCAGCAACTTAGCCGTTATTATTTACATAATATAACACTCACTGTACATTTTATTGCTATATTTAAATATTGTTGAGTTATGGAATATTATATTTTAACACCTAAGGTAGTTTCAATGTTTGTTTGTTTTTAGAAAACTAGTCAAGTTTACTTAGGAATTGACTTGTTGACTTAACTAACTGGTTTGAATCCTTAAAGCTTTATTCTTTTTCCTTTCTTTTTTTGTTATGCTTGCCAATCTAATACTATTTAGTGGGGTTGTGCCAAATATCTTTTTTTTATTTTACCTTTATAGCTTCTATTAGGATTTTTAAATGGAGTTTCAAATGCTGGTCGTCAAAATTAATAGACATGCAAAAATTCAAAAGCATTGGAATAAACATTATGTTTCAAAGCTTCAAATTATTCTACATAGCCCTACTATGTAACCTGCAAATACAGGCTGTGAGTGTATTAGGATAAAAGTAATAGAATGATATAGTACAACATAGAATGTATGTTAAGATTGCAGTGTTGGCTTGTTATCAAATCTTTTGGGATTGAGACCAAAAAGTTCAAACTCAGGTTTCGCCCAAACCAAAGACGCCTTTCCGTGTCATTTGCAGACACCGAGTGCACCTTCTTGCATAATTAAGATGAACTGGATTTTATTTTTAGGGTGAATGTGGTGTCTGTCTTGCCACCTGACCGCACAGCCCAGAAACCTTGCAATATGCAAATGAGCTTTTCTATACACGGAGTGGGAAGACTGGAGCACACAGTATGCACCGCGGTTGTTAATATTGCTGCTGGCCTCTTTGCTCACCGATGAGCTTCTCTCTGCACAGTCATTCATCTCAGAGGAACCTCCTGATCTTAGTGAGATCCTGCTGCTGTATCATCTCCAGTCTGTGATTTTCAGTTTCCATTGTGTTACAGGCTGTGTTAATGGACTTGGGAATCTTCTTATTTCCTTCTTTTAATCTCAGCCTTTTAAATATTTGCATATTTAAGATGTGTGAAGCCCTAGTTTTATTAAAATATTTAGGGCCAATGGTTTATATTAGGAGCCACATATTAGAGTGTTGGTGTACTGCAAAGATGTACCATAAAATACTAATGAGCACCGGTAAAAAAAAAAAGAACTGTAGATAAAAAAGGAAGAGATGATGAAGGATATAGAGGTTAATGATGTTATCAGTATGAGGCACTATGGGATACCTGGACTAAGAAGATGAAAATGTTTCTCATTACTGTACTGTATAATCATGTGAGGCAATAATATAGTGATTGTGGGGGTAAAGGGGGTTTTAAAATACCTACATTCTGAAGAATTTGTGGTCATTGTAAAGATAGAATAAATACAGTTTTGAAATGTCAAACGATGAGGAATATGTTACATATTTTGTTGAGTTATGTAAAACATTAAGCCAAATGTTTCCAACAATGTTCAAACCAAGGACATTTGTCATTTATACAGATAGATAAGTGTTTTTCTCTTTTTTTTAAACTACATTTTTAACCGGAAGAGGAATGTAGCCATCAGATGTCTGGTTCTTAAGTTAATATAGAAATAGTTCAGATCACAGCCCGTCCAAGACATTCGCTGTCTGCAAACAACTTTGGTGTAACACACATTTTTAAACTGCTTCATTTAGTGTTACCTGTTTTAATCAGCTGGTCTGTTTGTTTTGGAGAGGGGGAGGCCTTTGTGGATAATTTGGCTCCTCAACACTAGACTGAGAGAAGTTGATTCTCTGTCTCCCCTAGTGGCAGAAAATTACATATTGTGCCTTTAAACGTACAATGTAAAATGAGTTATAAATACAGGGTACATGCTAAATGTTAGAATGGAACATTTTGTAAGTATTTTAGTTAAGGCAGTGAAGTTTGGGGGTAGATGATGAAGTACTATTACCTGTCATTTCTCTCACCTTAGAGAGAAGCAGGCCCTGATTTGAAACAGACTTTTATTAGCTCATCTTATTTTAGTAAGAGGCCTCCCTGATGTCTGACCTGCTGCCGTTTTAATTTCCTGTTGTTTTCCTGTTTCCTTCAATGCAAACTCAACCTTCCTCCATGTTTACCTGTTACTTCTCTCAGTTCAGGATAATGTCGGTCTCCACAGCACTAAATTCTTCATTAAAAGTAAAAGCAACAGGGAATAAGTGAGGAAAAACTGCGTTTCTAATAAAAACAGAACCTCAGAGCAGCAGACTATCGGATCAACCTGTCACACAGTGTCTACACAGGCTGCATAGTGAAAGCAGCACATCAGTAAAACAGCAGCAGCAGCTTCAGTGCTCTTTCTGTGTCTGCACAGGAAGCCAAAAATGCGCCACTGGACCCCCGCTGACCGCCCACCTGAAACAGTGCAATATGTATTACAAGTATAATGACCATATATAATGGAATCATTCCAGCATAGCACTTGTTGGTCTGGTATTTCTTGTGAGTTTTTTCTTAATTGAGGAATATGCACGATGCCTCATTACGTCCTGTCTCTACCTGTCAGTCATTATTCAAAACAGGCAGCCGACTGACAGTCAGAACATTCAGAGCGCTCTGAAAAAGACTTTCTCTAGGCAGCCTCCTCGTTGGGAACAGTTTAAAAAAAACATCCCCAACATGGGTCTTGATGATACTATATACCGATTGCCAAAACTGTCCAATAAAGAGTAACAGAGTTGTTGTTTTTTTGCAGAGTTTAAACAGGAACAGAGCAGGAACTAAATAGCAACAATGGCATCATTTCTTGTTGTGGTCCAGAACAAATAAACTAAATTACAGGAAAGAGCAATGTTGCATTTATATGCTTCTTGGACGACGTCCAGTGTGGACATCGTTTTGGTATGTTCATGAGCATTATATATAAACCGCATTGGCTCATAAAGAGTCATTTTTGTTGCTCAGTTTTTCTGTGGCAGAGCAAAAAAACAAACAAAAAAAGAAAACAGATCAGGTGACCCATGAAATGTGTTCCAAAGTACCCAAGAAATTTTTGCCAACTTTCAGAGTTGGACTCTCCCAGTTGGGAACTTCCAAGATTTTTGGGGATTTTTCCAACACCACATGAATGCAGCACAAATATTCTACATTATAATGTGAACGAAAGTGAAAATTAGTGTTTGTATCCATTTTATGATTCAGATCTGCTCCCAAAATGTAATTTGTTCTCGCAGGGCTGTGGCATGAAATTCTCAATCCTTTACACAGGAGTTTTTTTTATCAGGCCCATGAAAATACTTTTTCAATAATCCTCCTTTAAAGCAGACAAACAAACAAAAACAGTTCCCTCCTTTGTGACAGTAATATGCAAGAACGACCTTAGTTGATATTATACTTTAGTGTTGCAAATTCATGAACAAATTTCCAATTAGTCAAGAACAATTGACATGACATTTATGTGTTTGTGCTGACCACGAACAAGTAAAGGCCATTGCTGACACTCTAGGTTGTCTGTGGGAAATTCACCTGAATCACAATCAGGTTTGGAATGAATTTCAGCGTATCTTATGAAATGGCATTTGTTTGACCGTGTTGACAGAAAGGTTTGTGCTACCATATTTCTTTTTCTATTCCCATGAAATGCAGGTGGTATACAGGCTAGATTGGACAATACGGTTGGAAGTCCAGTTTTTCACTATAAAAACCTGCATCCAGTGAGAGAAGAGTTCAATTTGCAGCTTGTGGTGTTCCTCCACCTTTGATTCACTGTTGTGCTGGACTCACCCACTGAGCTTCACAGCGTGACGGACCTCATCTCATTTCTTACAAATGGAAGCCCAAACTAGGGCCTTTCAAACTGTGTACTTTTCATTTTCGTTGATCAAACGGCTAAATTTGTGTGTGGAGCTCGTGTCACAGATGTTGCTATCAAAGCTGAGCTGCAGAGCAGAACACACAGTGAAGGAAATGAAACAGACAGATCCTCACCTCCAGGTAATCAGTTGACCCGAGCCCTTTGGAAAAGAAAAATGTTTCTTCACTGTTGGATGCAGTAAAGATGTGAAACACGCCTATAACTTTCTCATCATCCGAGTAAACACACCGCATCTCTTTGTCAGATTAGGTCTAGTCATCTCATAGGGGCTAGTAATCAGCTTAAAGGATAATACAACCATTATTGAGTTCCTCCTTATCTCCAGTGGCAAGTGATCTCCTGTATCCATCCTGACGATTTGAATGAACTTATTTTATTGCTCCCATTGCCTCCTCACTGCATCAAAAGATTCCGTGGAGACGAAATATTTGTATGCGTCTAACAGCGGATATGATGAAAGTAAGCAAAATGGAAATCACCAGTCAGTCAAGCTTTTCCTGAGAGTGCTGTGCAGCGCTGCTATTCTCACCTCCCCCTCATGAAAGATGGTCTCCTTCTGAAACATGACCCGGGGGTGAGTTGCTGTTTCATGATATATAATAATAACTGTGACAATTAATATATTGACCTTGATGGAATGAGTCCTGCATTGACATGCAGAGGATGTATGGGGCCGAGTAAATGAAAAGAAGGCCATTCATTTATTTGATTGCAGTATAAATAGAGTGGATCTCTGAAAAAGGCAACATATTTTTCATGAAAAGTGATTGAGGTTCAATAAAAGCCTCCAATACACGAGTGCTTATCTACCCGTGCCTTCTGCCCACATCAGGTTCCCCCTCTTTTAAATCTTGAAATCCCCACATTTGATTAATCCCTTTTCTGATTGTAATCTTAACAATCGAAACACAACAGTAAGTACAAAGTAAAGCTGTCCCGTTTGAAAAATAAGAGAATTGGTCATTTTTTTTCCATTTCTACAGCAGCCTGCCACATAAGCATGAAAGACATTTTTCTATATTGAATGTAGATATGATCTCAACTGAATATATGCAGAAGTGGTCAATTAGTACTTAAAATATCAAAAGTAAAAGTACTCATTATGTAGAATGGACCCACTCTGATTGTTTTATATATTCCAAATATATTATGACATTATTTGTATTGGTGCATTTGTGAAAGCAGCGCTTTAATTTTGTAAAGATAGGGCTCATTTGAACTACTTGATATACGGTTATGAAGTTTCTTCTTGTTTTTAATGTCTAATCACGTTAAATTTAGCATGATTTTCCTGTTAAATTTGACCAGAAAAGTGACTAAAGCTGACGACTAAATGTAGTGTACAAAAGTGCAATACTTGCCTCTGAATTTACTAGACTACTGAGAGTAGTAGTCCTCTTTGAGGACCAAAAGGTACATACAGTATGTTCACAAGCCAATGTCAACATTAAAGTATAGGGAAAACCCTGCATTGTATAAGTAGGACTGATTTACAATAAACAGTGCTCATGGTATTGAAGTTAATGTGCAACATTGTAGCTCATTTGAATCGTTTTTGTACAACAAACAGTCTTTGGATATGCACATACTTGCTGGGAGGATAAATGAATTGTAAGTTTATGTCTTTTTAGAGGATTTGGTGATGTTACCAAACCTTCACAATGTACAAGGTGACTTCAATCGTCCAGTGCCTGCTGACCTCATGAGCAGTCACGTCCATTTGAAGAAAAAATGCACTAAAGCTTAATTAAAAACATACATATGAAGTGCTGCTAATTAGGCCAATCAACAGAGAGGTCGAATGTTGAGGCAAGAGCAAGAAACATTCATCAAAGACTCAACCTCTTCATCTTTGATGCCAGAGAAAAAGAAACTAAAATCTGATTGATTAATTTACTCGGCCAAAAAATAAATTGCTTCTACATTTTCTCATTAATACAGGCCGTATAACTAATGACCAGTGTACACATCCATCAGAATCTGGATGGTCACAAGGCAAACGAGACACACTACTGTTTTGATCCTCACACACATGAGGCATGATCACAAGTTTGTCCCTTGATCAAACCCGCTAAAGGCTCTCAGTCAGCCGTGAGTTGTTATTGATCAGTGGTATGGGATGTGCATGGCTGCACACTGGAGTGGTTTGAAGTGCTGTGCATACTGGTAGCAGTAATGTGCTGTAAACTTAAAATAACCTAGTGTTTCATCCGCAGGATCGAGTTTTCTCACCTTTTTTCGGGGTGAATATAAGATCACAGTAAACATTGTGGTAAATATTTTAGGCCGACGTGACTTCTGACAAGCACCTAAAACACGGAGGAGATGCATACTTCATGTGACACGTTTACACAACTGTATGTATGAAGCCGGGCTTACAAACAAACAGCCGACTTTACATTTCAGTAGCATTTCTGATGCCTTTGGAGCTGTATTAAAAGTTAATGTGAGTGGAAAGGTAAGCTAAGAGGCACCATTCTTCAAAAAACTGGAGAGCAGCCTCGGAGGGTTCCTGTTGGAACCTTCAGAGTCCCGCAAAAAAAAACCCTTTGAAGCACCCTTAAAGCACCCTACTTATTGAGAGTACACTGAGGGGATACGTTGACTCAGAGTATGTGAGCTCCAGGAAGGTACGGCATGCCGAGCAGAGATTGCTGACAGAAAAATGGAAAATACATTTCCTGCTAAATATTAAAACTGTCTTCTCCAGAGGATAAGACCTGCGCTCGGAGCTGATATTTTGTCGCTGAAAGAAATCCCCAGAAATTCCACTTTTCAGCTCAAAGGTAGATTATGTAAGATTTATGTAAAATAGCACCCCCTGCAGGCTCGGCAAAGAGTGACGAATCAAAATCAAAACAAAGACGGCCTCCCACTCGGTGCTCTACATTTATCTAGAGGACAGGATGCAGGAGGCAAAGTAAATATACCCTGAACCCAGGGCCTCAGCTTAGTACAAGTTAGTCTGCTAAACATAGAGGCGGGAAGCCTAGTGTAACTTTTTAAAGCTATGAGAAACTGATGTCTGTCAGAGCTCAGCATCCATGTCATTCAACCAACTAGACATTACAGGCCAACCTGAGAAGTAATAAAATATAAAAAGAATGATTCATTTATATAAAATGTGAAAGATTATTTTAGTAACTCAGTCTCATTGGTGTTCCACATTTAGCCCTTTATCTGGTGCAGTTAAATATGTCATAAATATATGAGTTCGTTTTCAAAATAGACCCTGAAATCAGTAAAGCCACCAACATTTTTCTACAAGAGGCAGCTCAATCTGCGCAACCACCTTGTGAAATCTGATTTACTAAAGACGTCCTCTTATTTTATGGCTCGTGTCCCAATCAGGAACTGTTCTAATTGTATTCAGTGTCATGGTCTGATTGGAGAGCATCATTTTCCACATCCGGAGATTGGAAATGTTAAAGTTAGAGGTAGTAAGTGACATGCAAAAGTGCATTTGTTGTACATCTATTAAGAGGCCATTAATATATGTAGGTATGCCCAGATATTCAGGCTATAGGTGTAGATAATGAGGGTTTTTTTTTTTAGATAATTATCCCAATTTACACTAGTAATATTCATTTGACTTTTTCTTCTTTTTTACATCATTATTACTCTCTTATGTTGTATGAATGGTGTAGTGGTATACATAACAAATGACGTTACTTACATTTTACTTGTATGAATTTCGGGGTCTGTCTAATATTTAGTGCTAATCTGCTAATAAGTGTCACCTAGAGTGAATGTAAATGATATATATTTTCTATATGTTATTTTTGTTTTGTTAACCAGCGAATATCAATTGGATTTGTTATGATGTTGTCTTAAAAAGATTTTGAAAAAAAATACTTTTTAAATTTTCCTAAATGATGTCATTTTAGAGTGCACTAGAGGGGAAACTCAATCAAGCTGATGTTGGTTCACTCATGTTAAGAACGGCTTTTATCTGTTTTATGCAAATGACCTTTTCATATGTATGCAAATGTCTATTTTTGCATTACAACGATGAGCCTAGTTAGAGCGGAGATAGAACTGTGACCACACGCTGGATCTTCCTCAGACCATTTTCATGCTTCTGCTACAGCTAAATTACAGCTCATCCAAGGTGTGTGATGAGGACGACGTGTCCACAGAATTTGATGCACAAGAAGGTAATTATCCAGAGGGATTAGAGCAGCGCTAATACCCTGGAAATGTGCTTATTTGTCTGTTTGATAAGACATTGAAAGAGCAGTATTATAGTTGTTATAAATAACAGTCACGGGTGATTTATTTATCTGTGTGCTTGTTTGTTGACTTTAACATTCTTGTTTGGATATCAGAAATATGACTTTGTCTGTTTGCAGCTGGTATTTCGATTGATAAATGGATTTTATTGGTCATTACAGACACTCACAGTGCCACAGCTATTTAGAGAGTTCATCATTATAATTACTAACTGTTCAGTTCTCATTTATTATTAACAGAGTTTGAATATTCCTCTGATTTATTATATTTTGTAATTATTAACTTCAGCCTTGTCAGCTTTAATCAGCGTACAATGCAGATCAGCCTGACGGCCAGACGAGGGATTTTAATGCAAAAATTGACAGAGTATTAAAAGTATTTGGGAATTTTCTTTGAGTAAAAAGAACACAGTATCATCATAAGGCCCTGACACTTGTACTGAGCACTTTGAAATGTTAAAAGGATGAGAAAAGAGAACCCAGGGCATTTATAAAAAAGGAGACTTTTAAATATTACTAAGTCAAAACCAAGTAACACGAAAGTACTAGCCGTTCATCATGAATAATTTTGTTCTCCAAAGTAATGGGACATTTGTGCAATAAGAGAAAGAAGAGATAGAAATGCGTAAAAAGCACATTGGTCTTCAACGCATGAAACATTTAGATCACTGCCCCTTTTTAGGTATCGGCCTTGTCCTGATCCCACATTTTATGAGCGATGTGTCTGCCAAAAAAAAAGAACTCTGGAGAAATCAAACGAGTGAAAATGTATCCTGTAACCTCTTCTTATACAGTCCCATAGCTCAGCCATAAAAAGTGTTCTGTTTGCACATTTTCTCGTGCTACAGAATGAAATACATTTATTTGACTTTTGGTTTGACATTTATGCAAAGTAGTCCGTCTGAGCTGACTGGGGGCTTCAGGAAATTTAGGAGGAAAGTATAGGCAGAAATATTCATCCACTCCACATGGGCTGAAGTGGCTCGCTGGCAAATCACTTTGTGGCACTTTCTGGTTATTCTTCATCTGTAGTTCATGATAAGATGCTCTGAGTAGCAGAATCGCTCCCACCTTCGTAATGATATGAAGTGTCAAACCAGCTCTTTTTAGATTTAAAATTAAAAGTGTGAAATGTCTGTGTCACTTATTGATGACAAAGCTTTCATTAATAGGGTTGGGCTTTCATAGGCTTTTATCAAATATGAATCCAGTGTGGAGTCTGCACATCAATTTTGAATTCTTTTGAATCTGTTATCCAATCAACTTAGGTTCAGCTGACAACCACATACTTTTTAAAACATGACGACAAATCCCAAAGGTTTCTGAAGAGCCAAAAGGAAGCTCAGAGCATGGTTCCAGTCGTCACCATCTTGGAAGCCCCTGATTCCACCTTAGTCCTGGATAAGATCATATACAATCAAACAGGCAAATAAAAAATAGCTTCTGGTAGCAAAAGCATTGAATCAACTTTGGGGAACTTTTTTGAGTTGCAACCTCAACCAATAACAAGGAAGTTTGTGTGTGGTTGACCCCACTTGACCGCCTTGGCCAAACATGGGCAAAAAGGGGAATTCCCCTTCAAACTCGTCATGAAAGGACTAATTACCTAAAAACAACAAAATCTTTTGTACCAGGCTGTAAACATGTTTATTTCTGCTGTACAGTTATATTAAGGCATATTAACACATGGGTCAATGGGGGATTGAGTCCTTTTTGGAGTCAGCCTCAAGTGGCCATTTGAGGAACTGCAGTTTTAGACCCGATGGTGTTGGGTTGATTTTCTGCCTCAGTTGTTAGGGTTGGATCATGGTCCTTTGCCGATGCCTGACAGTTACTGACGGTTTACTGACAGCACTTAGTATTCCTCAGTCGGTGGTGGTTTTCGGTTTGCATGTGGTGGTTGAGTAGTGTGTGTTTTTGCCTAGTGACTCTTATAACAGGTCCCGTAGGGGGATAAAAAACACATCACTAATGGGGAAGAAAAGTAGCCAAAGGAAAGAGCTGAGAGTAGGTGATGATTGGTGGTGCAAAAAATAAAAATAGTGACTAATATCCAACGCACATAGAAAAGGTATAAAAGAAAGTATATAAACAACAACAATATTGTTAACCAATGACAATACCTTGAACTAAATTTACTACACACAGCACTATAATTTATTTGAAATAACTCATCTCCAAAGTGGGTGGAGAACCCTGAAAACAAACCCAGAACACATGGAAAATGGCTCCACACTACGATTGATTTCCATTGCAAAGCTGCCCTGAATGAAAACTGAAGGAATCCCATATGAGGATATTGGAAAAAAAAGAAAATGTGCAGGCAACCTTATGTTGTGAGCTGTTGTGAAGGAAAAACACTGCTCTGCAAAGAGCGATATCGAGCATCACCAGTGGGCCAGCCGGCTGTATGGAGTCCTTCAGCAGATTTATACAAACACAGCATTGGATTAGTGGGAATCAGTGTGATCAATGTGATTTTTAATCCATTGACTTGGGCCCCTAATGGCTGGGTGTAATTGATGTAAAGGTTTGAATGGAGAATGCAGCTAAAAACTGCTTTCCCAAGACTTTCTCTTCTTTGTTCTTTCATTACTGCTGCTGCCACATACTGTTCGCAGATGACGCCACGGTATTTAAAAAATACGTATAGTGAGTTGTTTAGAAAATACAGTATATGTTATAAGGTGTGTCGATGCTCTAATATATTCACGACCTGAGAGGAATCAGGTTGTGATTCTAATGGAATGCTTACTCTAATTAAGCTAATCAAATGAAGTAATCTAAATGATATTGCAGTCCTTCCTTTATCAGGTTAACATTGATTATTTGAGTGTGTGTAAATCCGCTCAGTGACTGTAGAAGTGGTGCATTTCTCTTGGACCATCCCAGACCCCTCATGAGATTCTCTCTGGACCCCCTTCGGTTTGGCTTCCAGGCTGGTCCCCTGGTGGATGATGCCATCACCCAGCTGCTCCACTGTTCTTCCTACCATTTAGATAACTGTGATAGCGCAGTGAGGCTCATTTCTTTTTCTCGCTGTGCCTCAAACAGCATACTGCTGCTGTGCAGGGGGGATAAGCCGTGGGCGATGCAGGTGGATGCCCCCGCGGTGTCCTGAATTACAGACTATCTTGCCAACGGGGCCACAGTTGGGATCCTTTCAGGGGCCACCTCAAGGCTCCATCCTGTTATCTCTCATTTGTCTCGTTATCTCTGACTTCAGCTTCACCTCTGTCCCACCTTAAAGACAGACTCTGATGATGCCTCGGTTACATGATTTAACGTTGATGAGGCCAAGAATGGCTTTAGGAAATGTCTGTGTAGACTCATATTAGTCATCCAGGTAGCAAGATGTCAAAAACAGTTTCAACCAATCCAATGGAGCGGTAATTAAATGCTTGAGTGGCTTCTTAAAGTCTCCTGTCAGGTGGGATTCCTCTTCATTTGTCTCTGTGGGGGCACCACGCCTCCTGATAAATGAGGGCATGTTTGAGGAAGGAGTCACTTTATAGAGATCAAGTGACTTTCTTTGGCAAATATTTGAGTTGTAGTGTAGAAAATCTAATCTTCGTTAGAGTAGCACTGTAAGCAGCAGAGAGCCAATGTTGCAGCACCACCTTAATGTACATACATAGGGGGATATTTACTCAGCATTTAAAGGCATTGTACAGTTCAACTGCATATGTCCTTGTTTACTTAAGGACCACAAATGGGTTTTGCATCAGTTAAATGAAAGAAAAGTGGCACTGAAAACTGTGTTTCGGCTCATGTAATATGTATTTTAGGTGCTTGTTTAGAGACACCAAATATGTCAGGTGGGCTTGGAAAAGTACCCAAGTGTATCCAGCCACGACATCATGCACCACAGCAAACTGAACTAGCAAGTGAGAAATCTGCTGTGTTATCGGATACACATGGAGGGTCCAAATAATAGGTCCAAATAGTGAGGCAGAGACACACAAACTGTGACAATCCATCAAATGTTTGACACAGTGAAAATACTTTAGTGACAACATTTTTTGCAAATTGAAAAATGCATTTTACTGTACAAGAAAAAAGAGCAGCAATGTTATTTCCATTTGATTTTACCTTTCTGTTCCCGTCAGTGACCTTGGTCTTGAATATGTATTTTTTCTGACTTATATTTCATTGCATATGGTACAGCCTTCACCTTGCATTATAAATACAAGGTTGCAGCTTAAAAAAAAAAAGGTCTTTTCTTTAACCGTGGCTGGATTATGAGTCAGCAGGCCCCGGGCACAGGCGAGTAAAAGGCCACCTCAACATTTTGTGTCTCTTTGCAGTCGTGTTGTGTCTGATGGTAGTTGATTTGTGCATCTTTGTGGGTGTTTCCTCTTTATGTGGTTGTTTGAGTAATCATGTTGTATCTCTAATCTAATTGTTTTGTGCTTCTGATGTTGTCTCTTCAGGGTTGTTTTCCATATCTTTTTAGATGTTCTGCATCACTTTGAGGTTGTTCTGTGTCTCTTTGTGTTTTTTTTGTATGTGTCTCTGTGGTTGCGTTAACTCTCTGTGTCATAATGCAATTTTGCATATCTGAGTGGACTTCTATTTGTCCTTTGTCTCTTTTAACTGGAGTTGTGTCAACAAAACAATTGCAGCGCCTGAGCCAGGATGGATTACTCAATGTGCCAACTGGGCACATGTTTAGAGCCTGGAGGGGTCGGGGGGTCACTATGCCAGACTGTTAACCCGTATTTTTCTACTCAGAGCTCATTCACAAGTAGAACCCGACCATTATGGGACATTTAAGACGGATCCCAATACCACTGTTTGAGGTGAAAAGTTTACTGATAACTGATATAGCTGCTGATAAAGTGACTTTTGGAGCAGAGATAAAAATAGATCTTTTTTATGTGGTTTACGCATCAACATGAGTACGCCAAGGTCGCTGGAAGGCTGCGTTCTTCAGCAAATAGCTTTATTTTTATACATACAGTGTATAACATTGTCAACCAACTCTAGAAAAACAATAACTTAGACAATAAAGAATAAATAAAAATAAAATGAATGTCATGTCCTTCAAGTCACACTATGCATTATGTTGTTTTGTATTTCCTGTACTTTCCTTATTGCCTTCTTTTCTGCTTTCTTGCTTCCTGTCTCTTTGTTTACCTGCCCTGCCCTGATTAGCACACCTGTGTCTTGTTATCTGTGTAATGTGTGTTTTTACCCTTGTTGCATGTTCAGTTTCATTCCCACAAGAGGTCCAGCATTCAGTATCCTTTGCCTGTATTCATTGGATGCCTTTGCCTAAGTAACTGCCTTACTGTGTACCAACCAAAACTTTGTAAAGCTTGTTTGAACTGATCTACCTGTCTGAGTCATGCTTACCAGCATTATATATCGTGTAAAAATAGTTTTCATATTGGCGAATATTGGACAAAATGTATACAATAGCAGATAGATTCCACTATGCCTTGGCCTATATCGTTCAATAATATCAGTCAACCAATATATTTGTGGATGTTTTTTAAATGACAGAAAAGGGCACAAAATGACCACACACAACAGATGCAAACCGACTACAAAGACACAAAAAACAACCACAAAGAGACAGAAACAACTACAATCGAGCAGCCATGGTCTGAGTTTGGAGCCAGTAGTTCGAGGATTCTTCTGCAGGCCAGCTGCAGCACGTACTAAAGCCGTGTAAACCCACAGAGGCCCCTAATCACGCTCATTATCAGCCGTAATCTTTTGGTTGTGCACTTGCAGCTGAGTAGTGATCAAAGCACTAATTACACATGTTTCAATAGGTCTTGCCCTAACAATGAATTTTCTACTTACACTGTAACTTTGTGGATTTTCAGAGAGGCCGGAGTACTCCAGGCACCACTGTTATTGTGTCTATTTGAGGTCATTTTTGATGTGTCAGGAGTTTGAGTTTGATTACCAAATACCAGGAGAGGCTTTAGGAATTTCATATGTGTAAGCACAAAATGGTTTGAGGCTGTAGTGAAGAGGTGTGGGTTTGTGTAGGTTGGAGAAATATCTTGAATTTTGCATTTTTGCATCAGTGGAGGCTACTCCAGTACAGCTGCATGTACCCGTGCAGTGATTTGTTTCTGTCTATATCAATGCTTGTGCAGGAAATGAAACTGTGAAAAGAAAATTGTATTGGAATTTACATGAAATTGCCCACAGCGTAAGCCACTGTTGATGAATCCTTCTTCCCATTCATCATCCAGATTGTTCATAAGCTACTGACTTGAAGACGTAATGTTCAGGATGTATTTTTCTTGGAAACGTGCTCTTCTTTACACTAGAAAATATCCACAATGTGTGTTGTGCATTGGTAGATTTATTTATTAATAACAACAGGTTATTTTCCAGATAGGTGTATCGGATAATCTGCTGGATCATGCATTTGTTGTGCTCACTGATGCCACCATTACTGCTGTGGGAGAGATGTTTGGGCTGCGCCCTCCTACAGATGTGTGAATGTGGAAGTCATTCATACTCACATCAGTGTGAAATGAGTTATCAAACAGGCCTTTAGGGGGAAATAACAGTATAGATGTGAAAGTGCTGTGGAGTGATTACAGGAAAGAATGAGCAGGTATTACTTATATAAACGTAACAGTCACTGAACATGAGGGGAAAAAAGGAATCAAGAGCCTTTCACAATGATAAACCATTCAGGAAAGCCTCATGTATAGTCCAATTATACATTTTCTTGAACCGACACATTTTCATGCAATCCATTAAATCATTCTGTGGAGAATTCCACAGTATGAAGCCAGTGACTGAAGTACACATTGCTTTACAGTAGTCTGCGCATACTGATGCTCAAAATAAGAGTTCCTTCTATGATCTTCATCCACTGAACTAAAAGACGTTTCTTAAATTCTCTAGTAATAATCTGCTTTTTGCTCCCTGTGTAACGAACAGTTAAAGCAGTGTACGCATAAAACTATTTTCATGTTCATTTTTTCATACATGAAGTAGTGGTGGCCCATGCATACCAATGCAGGGTCAATTATGATCTATTGTCATGGTGGACATTATTATGACTTTCATACGTAAGATAACTTAGATGTACTTATTTTATCCCAAACCCTAATCTTTTCCTAAACCAAACCAAGTACTTTTATGGCCAAAACCTAAATAGTTTCCTTGGTGGCTGCTGTAACACATTCCATGCTGCCACCACCACTTAATGCTGAGAGTTCGTGGCCACTTAAAGTATTTCTGGGATCATCTTGGCATGGTGACATGTAAACTTAAATGCAAAAGACTGGGGGCATAGCTTTGTGTATTGTCCACTGTACAGCAGGTCATGTTTTTCAAAATAAAATGTCAAATGCCATTTTTAAATGGCTAGAACATTTGCATTTTTACTTTAATCATCACTGTAATTATGCCTGCACAAATGGGAATTAGGCTAAATTATTTATAATGCATTTTAATTTAATTTAATTTGAATCAACATTTGATATTGTCCATATAAAGCCGGGTACATGTTTGAAATTTGGTCACAGAAATCCCATACAAATATGTGAAAATAAAAATGTAAATTATATCATTGCATTTTTATTTTTACTCAAATATCACACATATGTGGACAGCAGATGATGCTATTAGGAAATTACATTTTCCACATCTACATTGTCTGTTTAATTAAATCATAGAGTCAGTGTGATGCCACAGTAATAATGCCAGCTTGTTTACCTCCTCCTCAACCCAGAAGATGTTTTATTCTTTGATGTGATTTGAACTGGTCGATAAAAAAGTCACATTGGATGTTAATGCGCTGTTCATTAGACCCTGACTAACAGACGGAAATATGTACTGACACAGACCGATCTCCCCACTTACTGACCCCAGCACTGCCGCCACACTGGGGCTGAAACAAACTAGCTGCTGGTGCATTTCTGACACAGCCAGAAGGCTCCGAGTCCATCCAACAGTCCACATGGCGGCCCGGTCCCGACCACTTGGGGGGTTCACATTATTAACAACCTGCAGTGGTCCGATAACACTGTGGCAATAGATTAGACGGGGCCAGAGCTGGCTGTTCTTACTGAGGAGGTTCAGGTTATTTAATGCAGCCTGTCTTAATCCCACACACTGTAAGTGAAAAGTCTGCCAAAAAGTCCATCTGTTCGCTGCACATTGGCTTCTTCAATGTATAAAGTTCTGAAACTTTATTTTAAAAAGTTTCTGAGGTCCTTTGATGTCTTCGATTTTGAAGGGGAGAAAAAAGAGCATAAAAAGCTTTTTAAATACTTTTCTGTGCTTCGTTTGAGATTAACACAATGAAGCAACAATCATTTGAAGATGATTCCTTTCGACATGTAGTATATATTAATAGGCTTATTAGCCGTTGTATGTTTTTCATCAGTTTCTCTTGGGGACCAGTAGAATTTGTAACAGCACTGATGGAAAATATCTCCTCCCACACAAGCCTCTACAGTGCTTCTCCTATCCGTCCCTCCGCTGTTACTGGCACACGCTCATGTCACATTTTCATAACAGAGATGAGGAAGCTAGTTAACAGCAGAGACCCAACCGAAGGTTCCAGAGAACAGCATGCAAAGTACGGCCACCGTTGTGTCATTTGCATTTTGGCAAAAAAAAAAGTTTTCTTGGGTGCGCACACCTACAGCTACAAATCATTTTCAGTAGCAGCTCGCTGCATGTGAAGTCCACCAAAGAGTGTTAGCAAGTTCTTCCAAAACGTATAAATTCTTGAATTGAGAAAGTGGCTTTTAATTGAGACAGGCTACTACTACTATAGGGCATATACTGTATATTACTTTTTTTTCTATGTGCTCCAATTTGCTGTTTAATGAACTGCTCCATTACTATAGATGCTTGTACATTATGTCAATGGAAGGGGAAACCATGACAACTTGTATAGGTATATATGGTTAAACATAAACATGTATTTTTAAGAGATATACATACCTACACATTACAACAAAAAAGTCTTATATTGCAAAAACATAGCTCCAGTTGTCGCCACTTAGCCACCTAATGGGTGAGTTATTTATAGGATACATTTATCCTCTGTACAGTTGTTTATCTATTCTGTAAAGTTTATTTCAGAATTACACGAAATTATCATTTTTAATATGGAGCTTGGCTCACTTTCAGAGCCAGCCTCAGTGGTTATTTGAGGAAATGCAGTTTTTGGCCTTTCTGCACTGGGTTCACTTTTAAGCCCCAGAGGTTACCTTGTCTCCAAAAACACTATATTGAAAAAGTCAATATCTCAGTCAGGATCAAGATATTGGACCAACCAGCTGATAAACTGACATTACCGTCCCCAGAGCAAGGCTTCTAGCAAAGCTAAAACATTTACAAATGTGGCTGGGTCAGTGGCTTCAGTACTATTAGCTACCCTGCCACATTACAGGATTCAGTATTAATATAAAAGGTAGATCTTTCAGCTTTAAGCATTATAGCTTTGATGTGTTGCTCACTAATGGCACCGCAGTCCTCTGTGGAGCTGCGTATAGGTTGGGAGAGAAGATTGGGATCATTGGGGTCAGGGAGTCTTTGTTCCAGAACAGAGCACAAGCTACAAAGTGAGCTGTGAAAGCCAGAAATATCATCATTGCTGAGCCACTGGTATTGATCAACAACGATATCAATACCCTGCAGATACACTGTATTATGTTGGCCGAGGTGATTGACTCTGTCACTGTCAGGTTAAGGGTTAGAGTCGGTTCTCTGGAGTACCTGAACAATAAAACAGACTGTGAGCTTCTCCCTAGTGATGGGGGCGCCCAGTCTTGTCACAAAGTCGATACGTGTATAAATGCATATACAGGCAATTTCACATCAGTGTAAAATATTCGTTTTAATGCATTGATTCAGCAACCCACTTGTATCAGTACAATTTTGGATAAGTGTCACTGATCAATTCTTCCTGGTCTCGTTTAGCGAGCAGCTGCCAGGATTTCTTTCTCAACTCCAGTGACTCATTGACTGTTTGGAGACATTGATCCCATTGACTGGAAGAAGATCAGGATTCATGAGCACTTAGTATGTTAGACAGAAAAACAGTTGCTCAAATTATTGTTTTCAAGGGGTCCTGACCCTTGACCTCAGGATATATGGTGTCTTTCAGTCTGGAGATTTAAATATTTCTACATGTTGGGATCTCCAAACAGTCTAGACATTTCCTCAATAGGATTTCACTGTAAAGCTGAGGCCCTTTGGGATGATAATGTTAGTTGCCATAGTAGCCATTTGATTGTAATGAGAGCATTTTTTTTAAACCTTATCTCAATGTAAGAAATGGCTGCTGTGTCCTCTGGGATTATCAGAGCCATGTGAAAATGTATAACGATAATAGCAGGCTCACTATCCAATAACCCAAAAATGCAATTCTTGCAGAAATCTCCAAAATATCTGAATGTTTTGGTCGTCAAATCACAGCATGGCTTTTGATAGGGTGTTCCTCAAGGTCTTGATGTGATACTTTAATAGAGTTTAAATCTGTCTTAAACAGTGGTATCAGCCAAAATATGGCTGCCACAGCTTATGATACATACTGAAGCATGGAAATTGCCTCCATACACTCATATGTTTCTTTATGTTCTAAACCCTTATACCCCAATTCCCATATATACTTAATTATGTATAATTATTAATATTACAGATCAATGACTAGAGCTGCATTTTAAGTTAATCTTCAGTTTCCCAGCTTTCAGATGGTCTACACCACAATTCTCTATAAAAGGGGGCAGAATGTAAATGAGTAAAAGAAAACCTTTCCTGAGTGTTGGTAGAATACATGATGCAAAACCAGTCCTCTGAGCCGGAGTCAAGCACTTTGCACCGTCATCCCAGACTATCTTAATTTCCATCCCTCTGTAAGGACATCACACCACTTCCTGCATGGTACAGAACATAAACATAGGTTCTTTTAAGTTGGAACAAACAACCAATGCTGTCGATCTCTTGAGAGGACAGTGTGCTTTTCATGTTCTTCTTGACAGAAGTGGATTTTTTCCAAATGCAGAAGTGGATCTGGAACAAGATCAGAGAGGGATTGAACTCCTCGGTGGATCCGACAGACACTGGTAGAAAAATCATTCAGTGCAGCAAAAAAGAAAAGTCAGCCCTGTTGATGTGCTGTAGTGACAGATCCCAGATCCGTGCTGGCTGATGTTGGAATAAAGATTGACAGAAATTAAAGAAAGTCCTTCTGCAGTGTAGTTTAATAGCACCCACACACACACACCAAAATGGTTCTGTCTCCAAGTCATGTGCTAAATCTCCGATTTCTTCCACACTGTAAGCTATTTTGTCGCCATGTGTAGCCAGCCTTCGCTAAATACGCCACCTTGCCCTCTGATCTTCTTTTGTGGCTCATATATTCTACATAAAGAAGAAAATGTATCTCTCTGGCGTAAAAGTGCAGTTAAGAACCTTCTACGATCAAAATCACTGAACATAAAGAATCGGCAGCAGCACGGTAGACATATTTATGTCGACAAAATGCAAATGGACTAGTTTATTTCATTTGAGGCTTCCTACACCTACCCCGCCGCTCATGATTAATGGGACAGACACTGTCTGTTGGATGGAGAACTTCCCTGACAAAACACATTAATACTGAGGCCTGTTTTACATTCTCTTCCTGGCTATGTCTAGCTATCAGTGGAAGTGCAGGAAGAACATTTGTCTGCATGCAAAATGGTCTCATCAAAAAATAGAGATAAAAACATAGAAAACTGTGGGGGAGGTGGGGGACACCATCATCATGGGAGCACATATTTTGTGTTGACAAATGTGCAAATGGACTACCCATTTCATTCCATCGGAGGCATCCCACGTCTTCCGCTTTGTTAATGATTAATGGGACAGACGTCTCATTTTGGACAGGGAACGTGCTTGACAACACACATCAATAATCAGAGCTGCTTTACATTCTGTCCACCTTGTTATCAGTGGAAGTGCAGAAAAAAAAAACATTTGACTGCATGCAAAACGGTTGGAGATTTTCCATTCGAAAGTAAACATCAAATCCAATTTCCTGGGGAGGCTGGAGCCGCAGCTACCTGTACCTGAGTTCTGTTTTATTACATCAGGGGCTTTTCCTATCGCAAAATCTGATACTGGGCCGGGGTAAGCAATTTGATTGTACAAACTGTGGCTCTGTATCTGGAATCATATGTGTAAAATACATTTGTTGGTTTCATTACCATATTTATGATTGAAACTGGAGGCCTGTATGTTGTATTTAGAAAGATATGATTGTACCGAGTATTATCACAAACGCATCATTTCTGCAGATGAAATGTGTCGACAGAAAGAGAAAACAGGCAACATGGAGCCAAGGAGGTTTTGTTCCCATGGGCTCTACTTACCTAAAGTTAGGAGAAAGGAAAAGTTCTAATCAGTTCAGACCACTTCATGAGGTGAAGTGTGTACACAGTGAAGTGGTGGTGTGGACTTCTGTTTCAATGTTGTGTTGTTCAGAGTAGTTATTTGAGTTACTGTTGTCTTTCTATCATCTCAGACCAGTCTGGCCATTCTCCTCTGACCTCTGGCATCAACAAGGCATTTTGGTACACTGGATATTTTATCTTTTTGGACCATTCTCTGAGATGTTTGTGTGTGAAAATCCCAGTAGATCAGCAGTTTGTGAAACACTCAAACCAACAACCATGCCACATTTAAAGTCACTTAAATCAGCTTTCTTCTCCATTCTGATGCTCACTTTGAACTTCAGCAGCTCCTCTTCACCACGTCTACATGTCTAAATGCATGGAGCTGCTGCCCTGTGATGGGCTGTTAAAATATTTGCATTAATGTAAAGTTGAACAGGCTTACCTAATAAAGTGGCAGGTGAGTATATAATGCTCTTTCCTCCTTTGCTGGTACCACTTCCAGGCAGTTCATTTTTGGTTAGAGTAACCGAGCTACATTGTGACAAAAATTATATTGCTAATGAGTGACAACTGACAAAACACACTACAAAACATGGAGGCTAACTAAAGTTACAATGGTAGCTTACTATTGATGGACCATGGATCAGTGAATAACATAATTCTGTCTCCCTGTTAGGTGCACTAATACTGATGCAGTCAGTATTTTAGCTTTGATCACAGCTCAGCTGATCACATTCAAAGACTGGAACTGTCCGCATTATAAATAATAGTAGACCTCACTGGCTCACCAGTGGGTCATCACAAATTTATGCTGTGCATGTAAACATTGTTCAAAACTGACAGAAATTCATTTTAAATTCCAGTGGAGATGTCAAACTATCCAAAGATACCAAACATGTCAGACTGAATTTTGGATTTTTGAATATTTTTACTTGATGGAAGGGTACAGCCATAAAAAAAAACAACCCTTGAGTCTTGAGTTTGAATATATTTCTCAGTGTAAATATCATATAGCTCCATTGAAAAGGTGGAATATATATGAAACTGTCTTACAGAATGGGATGAGATTTCTTTCACATGATCAAAGCTACTTTAGCGGGGAACTGTATGTTGAGGGGTTTAAAATAGTAAGTGAGAGCTGGGGGAATTGTTCAGAATCATAGTGGGAAGGTTCATCTCATGCTGCAGTGCTCTGTGCTTGTATTCAGTGACACCAGCCTGAAGTGAATAAGCAGCCTCACAGGGAGTTAACACACCGGGGAAACTTTATTGCTCCCGGCAACTACAGGTACATGGATGGGTGTGAAGGACGTGACGAATAAGTGTCTGCAGTAATCAGTCGGAATAAAATGAGAGGATGTCTAAGCGGGTGGATAATACAATTCTGCAGCGATAATATTTGAGCTATAATCATCTGCTGAGCCAGGGCAAATAAGTAAAGGTCAATTGGAGCTATGGTAATAACAGTAAAGCTAACAGCAACAAGTACATAAAAGAAGAATGGGATGATGTAAATGGAAAGATCAGGGATGAATACCGGCTGCTATGTAGGAGTGTTGTGATCGCCACAATTATTCACTGAAAGGATGCGAGGGCATGATGCCATGCACTAGTGAGATGCATCAAAATCTGTGTAGTATGTTTGTTGGTATTCCTAAGAAAGATTCACAAGAATTTGTGGCAATGTGCAGTATGAAAGTCACATATATCCCCCTTTTGATTTTCCTGTTCATAAGAACACACTTCTTTTTGAAAACCAATGGAGTCGGCCCCTGCTGGCCATTTAAAAAAATGCAGGTTCAAAGCACTTTCACATGAGTTTCATTTTTCCGACCCAGAGGTTGCCGCTTGGTCCGTATAAGGCAAGAATAAGGGGAATTAGATGGCTTAAACCAACTTACAGTCTTTAGTCAGGACACTTGTGTTTGTTTCCCATTGGAAGTTATAAATATTAGTAACCCTGACCCAGTATTTTTGTCTTAAGTAGTTGTGGTGACTAAACCAAACAAAGTGGTTCCATTTGACAATCTAAACAGCACGTTTAAACCAGCAATTCAAACATCGACCAGCCAAACTTCCCCGGGTAGCTTACGAACCACCCTGTAAAAGTTTTGGTGTAACCTTTATACCGTTATGCCAAAGTATTGCTTTAAAGGGCAACTACTTTGGCTGAAGACTCTAAAGCACCATTTGGTCTGGACAGGGAAGGAAGGGTGATTACAACATTATCGGAGCTAGTTTTTTATTTTGATCTCGTCAGGAGCACATATGTGGATAATTTTCCACTCCCACCAGAGTATTAATTACTGCCGCAAGTACTTACTAAACACGTTGGCTCTTCTGCTATTTTATCCCCTCGTTGTGATTTCAGTGTCTTGGAGTGGATCTCAGAGTTTTATGCATTAAGAGCTGCTTGTCCTTCTACTTTCTTTTTTCATCCTCTCAGTGTGCAGTTTCAATTGTGTGTGAAAATGTAGGAATCTGAAATGAAGCATAAACCTTTATGATGGCTCAGAAATGATATATATATATTTATTTTTCTTAAAAGCTCAGTAATTTCCTGAAACAGCTGGGCGCTGCAATTTTGTATCAAACGTGACTCAAACAAGTGAAAATAGAGCACTTTTGTGGGACTATTTTTAGCTGTGGATGAATACACACAAATTAGTAATTACAGCAGCATGTCATTGTGGAATGTGAAAGAAATGAAAAGTGTCCATGTTCATCATAATGAAGGAACATGTTAGTGAATCCAGACTTACTGCAGCATGTCAGCGCATTGTAAACATGTTGTAAAGCTAGCGTTAGCATTTAGTTCAGATCACCACTGTGCAAAATTCAATCAATATGACATTTTTGACTTTTTACATTTTTTAAATAATAAGTATCCTTATTCTTTACCACAAAAAAAGGTTCCTTCAATGGCTTCCAGCCTTTATGTCAATTACAGCATGAGCAAATGGTCCCTTTGGAGCGTCATTGTTTCTGATGAAGTGCAGTTTGTTCTCTCTGATGACCTGTGTGAGGATTCTGGTCACATACACAAATCAGGATGTGTAAACATCAATAGCTAGAAAAGCACACTATGCCAGTTTAAAAATGTATAAATAACACATTGCTGCTGGGCAAAAATAAACCCTCTCACCTTCAAAAATGTCAGGACACGGATAAACAGCAGTATTTTAAATTTGACCACTCTGCATCCACCGTTTTGTCCTCTGGATTTTAAAAGGGGTTTATGAAACCAGGGTTCACACGCTGTTTGTTGCCCTCTGAGAACCATACAAAGAAAAAAAATAAAATCTGAAGCTTTTGAATGTTTTCACACATTAGACGTGTTTTTAACCACAACTTAAGTGATTTTCTGAGTACAAAGTGTACTCATGGTTATATCATAGGTTCTTTCACACGCATACACATTTTCAATTTAATTAACCACATCTGACATCTGACCCAGTATTCTGTTCATAGCTTCAGAGTTATTTTTCCGTTTATTTAAATCTTGCGAGAAGACCTTGCCCACACCGTTTAATCTCTTTATGTGCTTGAGCAAGAAACATAACCATGCCTCTCTCTCTCTTTCTTTTCTTTTTTTATGAAAATAAAGCACTGACTCAAAGTCAATATCTGTGAAAATGAAATACTCTCCGCCAAAGCCGGAGACTAGAGCATAAAGACTCATAGATGTGATGCCATCAAATGTAAAATCTGGAGCTTTTTCATTTTTTATTCCCTGAATGATATTATTAGTTATGGAGCGGAAATTTCACAGAAAATCCCTCTGGATTTTGTCTGAGTTGCCTTTAACATCTCTCCTTATTCATCCCGTCTGGTGCAGTTTCAGATATTGAATGTTGATGATAGCAGAGAGCTATGGCATAATATTGTTCATATTAAGAAACTGGGCTGTTAGTGGGCTTTATTTTAACATTAACAGTTTCTAAGGTCCTTTTCTGAAACATTGCTGGTTCCATCTGTCTGTTAAAGGAGAGCCTTTTTGTTTCTTTCTTATTTAACAGCATATTTTACAAAGTACAACAGTGCACAAGCTTTGACTGACAAGACTTTAAACTGGGACTCTCATTTGCTCACATGCTGTATGTAAAGTATTTTGCTTGACATTCATAAATTCATCCATGAATGACCATTTAAATAACAGGTTGGAGACAGCTGGTTTGCTTATTATCCGTGCAAGTTTTCTTTCTTGTCACACTTTTTTGTACCTCTTTTGCCAAAAGTGTAATTATTTTTTAACAGACTGATCTACAATGAGAAGATTGGATCTTTGTAGTTTTTTTGTGATTTTAGTTTAGAGGTGATGTGGATGTTTTACATTGTGTTGCTGCCATTTTGACTTTAAAGTAAAAATGTCTCAGGGGCTTATTCAGATATGATGCTGATAAGTTGAATTACCGTCACATTTATATAACAAGGTGCAAGTTTTTGTCAAGGTTTCCTCTTTGGGACTTTTGAGACTGAACAGATTTAAGAGGGAAAAAATTCACTGATTTGATGCAGTAAAACAGAGTGAATATTTGAGCTGGAATGAAAACAGACCTTTCTCTGTGGATTGTGCACCAATTTAGCAACAACATGACTGCATGTAAAGTACCTGAAGGCTGCGTTCTTAAACAAATATCTTTATTTACGAATATTTCACATTATTGTACATCCAGTGTATTACATTTTTCAACCAATTCTAGAAAGAGAATGAAAACAAAGATTAAAGAACAGTAAAAGACCATTTTCTAAATCACCCAAAGTAAGGTTGGGGATATGGCGGTATGTTCCTTGTAATGATAGAAATGTGTCCATCGGTAGAGATTTGGTATTGTTGCATGGCCCTGCGATCTTGCAAATCTAGCTGTCTCATGTTGATGTGCGCAGACATGGAGGAAGTTGTAAATAAAGAGCAGTAGGAAGCATCCCAGCAACCGTAAAACCTTGGAATTATTGTTCTCAGGAACCGTAAGTCCCAGATCTGACAAAACGCATTACCACTATGCACAATATTGTCTGTCTGTAATCTGCTGTATCTTTTTTTCATTATTGCAAGGGAACCACTGAATCACCTGTCTGTTATTTGAACACAGCAAAACAACAAGGATCTTTAGTTTTAAATATTTTAACAGGCGGAGGGCACTAGATGGTTGGTTCAAGGTTGACTTTAGGTCTTACTTACTCAGAGTCTGGGACAGTTTCGCCTCACAATTAATTTGATCGGACAAGGTGGAAAAACACATATTGTTGAGCACTTTATCGCTCCAAGTTGAAGTTTTTACAACCCGAGGCGTCCAAAGCTCTCCTGTGCATAAGAGTAGTAAAATGTGTGTTCATCAAGCAAAACACTTTTATTGTAACTGAGCTGTTGTCTCATGTGAGTTTTGAGGGGTATTTTTGTCTGTAACCAGTAGAAATTCCAGAAGAAGAAAATAATCAAATGTGATGAAGAATAGGATAGTTCTCTATCGTCTCAAGACCATCCCTTCAGTTCCTTACATATTTGTTGTGTAAGGGGTAGCTGGAGAGATAGTCTCTTCACTCAGACAACCAAGTTATAATGTAACCTGATCTTCTCCAGACTATCTGTCTGCTGCGTACCATATGAAATATGTAACAGAGTGGCAAGATAGTCTCTTCACTCAGAGAACCAAGGTTACAATGTAATCGTGCAGAATTTTAAAACATTTCAAAATTGTATTTATTGAACAATGAATGAATGGTGATCATCATGATAAAAAATAAAGATATGTACCATGAAAGAAGATTTTGGCCACTTATTGGACAACATATATGCAGCTAACGATAGAAACTGATCTGTGATAGGTCAATCCCTCTCCTTCCTATGATTAACTCCCACTGGGAAGCTTGGTTCAACTTGGCAAGCAAACTCTCCCAGCTCAGCACAGATACCTTTCTCAAGTATATAATACATAGGAGGCTTCAAAACTGCAGAATTTTGATTTCTTAAATTGCTCACAAGTAACCCGAGGTAAGCCGGGGAGAAAAACAATTTCCACACAACACAAAATGAAAACACTTTACTGTAACTACACCCTGCAAAGTTGATGACTTCTCAAAACTGAAGATTAGGGTGAAAATCACAGCTCACACGCTGCTGCCTGCCTGCCTTCCTGCCTGCCTGCCACCCCCTCGCTCTCTCCCTCCCTCTGAAGTGTGAACAGACGCTTTGCTGTCTCAGCTTAGCGAACTTTGATCAGTGCAGGGTTGCCAGCCTTCAGTCGGACAAGGTCAGGGGAACGAAATGATGGCCGGTGTGTTGTCAAAAGTGGGGAGTCGCCACCTGTTTGAGAATATATTCTGCTCGCTCTCACATCCAGCTGAACTCTTAATGCCAAGAGGCTTCAAACTGAGTGGAGTCAACAGCCTGCTTTATAGAAGTAGGCCTATTCATTGAAGTGTCCATTATAAGTGTCCCCAGGTATCCTTGTCAAACTCGCTCCCTTAGACAATAACCAACCTTGGGCTGTATGCAAATCCGCAGTCCGTCGTGAGTTACGGAGCTCCAAACAGCAGACGGGATCACTTCTAAGCCTTCCTGTGCATTGGCCTGTGTCAGTGCTGCTGATAAACGGCTGTACAGTTTGTTTTTCTGCTCCGATAGGGAGAATGAAATCAACAAGCAAGCTGTGTCGCCGCGTAGCCTTTTCTCAGTCTTAAACCCAATCCGCTTTGCTTCCCTCCAGGGTGGAATTTGAATGACCTGATCAATTTCTAATCAGGAAAGACCCACAGCCTTTCTCTCGACGTAATAGACTTTCCCACAAATCTTTTATATGGAGAGCTCACTCAGAAATTGTTAAGAGCAAAGGGCAGGTAGCGTGTTCATTTCTCAGTCATATTTCTCTCCATGTGCGGCGATGATAGCACTTTATCTCCAGTGTGGATCTGCTGTTAGCTAAATATAGAAGTATTTGTGGAATCCTAAACACAGCTGCACATCAGAGCCTGTTTAAAGGCAGAGGTGGCCTTTTCATGTCGAAAATGAAACCCCAGGAGGTCTGCCTGCTTTGTCAGTCATGAAAAGCCGGTGTCTGAAAAAGCATTCCCCTACTTACCCCTATTTTATTCTGTGAATTTTATTAGCAGCAGGTTTCTGACTTACTATATGCTCTGTAGTAGTTTGAATGGTTTAAACCAG
>CAFUXE010001229.1:135989-170696 GCA_903364295.1 Serranus cabrilla | reverse complement strand
TGCACTACTACCTGACACTGCAGTCAGTGGAGGGTTTGTTATCTCTGCCTCTTCCATGATGGATTTTGTCACCTGTAAGATTGCTGAGTGTCAGTGTTAAATGGCTGCTCGAGAGAAAAACCCTCGTATTCGAGGTGACTGTCACCAAAACCTGGTATTTACTGTTAGTGAGGCTGAAACATTCCCTCGGATCAAACTCGCTCCACTGGAAATATTTTAATGGATGTAATGCCACCTACATTTGGCCAGTCATCCACAGGGATCATAAAACACAGCAAACATAAAAATGAAGCCAGAATGATGAGATACAATGGCTGTTAAAGTGTTTTATGGAGGATTTCTTCTTTAAGTCCACTTTCTTCTAATTCACGCCAGCTATATAACTAATTACATATCAGCCTTAATTTAATTCCGTCCAACCAATATATACTGTACCTTCTGTACATCCCATTATTAGAGCACAGCTCTCTAAATTAAAAAAAGTCTATTCACAAAATTTATGTCACACAATTATCCTACCTTTGTCTGGAAGGCATCCAGGGCCTCAGGCATTCCCACATTCACCTCACACCATGTCCAATTAGAGGCAAGAATAGAAAAATTACTGCAAGGTTGCCTCCTGTCACTACTCATTTCAGGAAGTGCTTCTCACAGGGAGCTTGATGAGGCAAGTGTCACATATCAACGGTAGCCAGGGCCAGATGGTCCGGGCTGCGCCGCTGCAAGGCAAAGGCATGACCTCCAGGTGTACCCGGGCGCCGTCCCCCCATGGGAGGTCAAATCTTACATGTTACACGGCCAAATGTAATTTACGTAAAGGACGAGTTGGAATCAGGTAGAAAATATCACCAGTGGATGTTGTGTAATCTGTTTTTTGGAAGGTTTAACCTGAAGTACAGTTTAGCCCTGGTGCATTTTGAGATCATTTTTGCTGTGGTAATGCATATGGCATACATTTTGGCAAGGGCGAGAATTTTTCTTTGAATTTTGGAAGCTCAACCTCAGCTCCTATGATAAGTCAAAATAAACTGTGTATCCAAGACTTAGACACTTAAGACATGTCAGGGCAAAGATGTCCCCATTGAAACCTATTAAAACCATCATTTTTGATCACTCAGCCATTAAAGTATAACATCATATTGTGTTGTGTATGGCTTTCAATCGGAGCTCTCCATTCAAAACCGTAGTTTACATCATTTTCTAACAGACTGAGACACTTTTTTAATATTTGCTCTGTGGGGCAAATACATGCTATTTTTAACAGGGTTTTTGGTTTTTGCTGTATTACGGAGGACATCACATACCCAAGACTGTAAAAAAAAAGTCAAAATTACTCCTAGCATTTATTATACAGAAAATATTTTACAACATTTTTTTTCACAACTACAGTTACATAATGCAAACAAGCTGACCTTTAAAGGGTTCAAATTCTCAAAATGAATAAATATTCAGTGGATATTATCAAGACAGATGTTGGTAAAAATGTGGAAAATAACATTAATATATAGTATTTTTACAGCAGTTTCAATAATCCTAAATAATAAAAATGCATTAGTGTTACTATTCACTGACATATCCCTGTCTGAGAAAAAGAAAAGAAAACTAGAACTTCCCCCCAACTCTGAGTATACAGAAAAAAATTCAACTTGTGTGCACCAACAGGGGCATTATGTAAACAAACTGGCATTTAACGCGTTAGAATTCTGGAAATAACTCAATATGTTTGGAAGTAATGATCTTGACTGAAGTTAGTTGAAAGATTTAACTCGGTGAAAGATACTGGTGCAGATATTTTTGTCTGCTAAGGTGACAAGAGGAATGCACAAGGGTTCGCTCATGATTAAAAGCTAAATTTGAATAAATAATATCTTGTTGCCCAAATTCAATGCCAAATTAAATGACAAAATGTTAAATTGTTTTCCCAGAATCCTCTTGGCAGGGTAGAAAAGTCCCCACAGTAATGTTTCAAGCCTGAGTCACTTAAACATTGAAACTGATGACAGATTGCAGAGCATAGTGTTTCCAGCTGCAGCAGCGCAGTATATACAAGCATACAGCGTGCACACATTGCTGCATTTATTCGCTGTCTCTCTGAGTTCAAAGCCACCAGAAGAAGGCCGGGCCAAAAGAGCCCCCGCAGACGGAGCTAAGCCGCCCCCGAGGTTATTTCAGAAATGTGCTCGGTGTCTCGAGCTCCGCTGCCCTTGTTCAATCACTTCAACTTAAAGTGGCCCCGGAGCCGTGGCTCTCTCTGAGGTCTGTCTCTGCTGTGTCACCAGTGGTTGCAGTCAGAGAGGCAGCCGGCCAACTTCAGTGAAGTGGTGGAGGAGCTGTTCCAAGTCATCCCAGATGAGGTGCTCTACATGGACGCCAGCCCCGAGCGCTGCAGGACCTGCGCCGTGGTGGGGAACTCTGGGAACCTGAAGGGGGCCCAGTACGGAGGCCTCATCGACTCCTGTGATTTCATCATAAGGTCAGTGAGCACTTCAGTGTGGGGTGGCTGTGACAGAGTTCTTTCATTTGTAAATGAAAAGCCAATCTGGCAGGCAAGGTGGATGGAAGGGATGTGACAGGAAATGCACAGACATGCAACAATGTCCCTGGGACGCTGAGATCGCAATGTATACATCTTAACCAGTATCAGATCCCTTATTTATGAAAAAGTATTAATATCACACTACAAGTAAAAGTGCATACGGAAGAGGATTCAGGCCAGGCAGGAGAAAAGAATAAGGAAGAAGAGGAGAGGAGGAAAAAAATGTCCATTATGCATTCTGAGAAAAAGGTGCATAATGTGAATTGTTTTATTAATGTTTGTGAATAAAACAATTCACATATATTACATAAAAGCAGATTTCCCCCCCAAAACAATATTTGTAGTACTGCCAAGAACAGCTAATTTATGTGTAGGATTTTAGTACAACTACAACCTTAAATAATGTAGTTATTGCTCATTTTATGAATAAAACAATTCACATAAATGACATAAATGGTGAGTTAAAAGCAACGTTCCTATGATGATTCACTGATACAGGAACAACTAATCTGTGTTGTCTTTCCAACTTCACCAAACTCAAAAAGTTGACTTCTTGACTTTATTCTCATCATTTTTCCTGTAGTGCATTATGATAAAAGAAAGTCCTCTTCTCATTATTTCTTCCTGCCTGGCCCACAATCCTCTTCCATACTGCATTCAAAACTTTCTTAAGTAAAAGCACAAAAGTATAAAAGTAAAGATACTCGTTATGCAGAATGGCCCCACTAAGATTGTTATATAATAACAGATATATCATTGGATTCTTTTGATTAATGCATTTATGTGAGGAGCATTTTACTGTTCAGGGGGTTAATATTAACTATGTAATATACCGTTATGTGGTTTAATTTCTAAAAATGCATTATGTTCATTTTAAATCTTGATCTGAAATGTAGCTAAAGCTGTTAGCTAAATGTATTTGAGTAAAAAGTACATTAGACACATTAAAATGTTGTGTAGCAGAATTACAAAGCTAAGTTACATTCCACCACTGATCTTAACCTCAAGGCCACCTGACATTGAGCTTTAACTGACTGGACTCACTCATAAGTTTTAGTTTGAAGAGTTTAAGTTTTGATGCTTTTATGTTGTTAATCTCCTGCAGCACTGATCAGTTCTAAAACGAATATGGGTTGCAGCGTTTCCATCATATTATAGGTTTATTTAGTTTCCTCAGTTAATGGAGTGGCAGACAAACAGTCTTATTTAGATCACTGTGTAAAGTAGCCGTCTCTCTCTTATTTATTTCTGCCACCTCCCGGCCCACACTCAGATTTTCACTTTACACGTCCTCTGCGCTCGATACATTTTTTTTTTAGAAAATTATCTTAACAAAGCAGCGGATGAAAAACAATCGAGTTTGAGTATTCAAATGTTCATCCGGTGCCTCGGGGGCAGCGTGAACAAGAGAGGAGTTTGTCACTGCCTGTAATCTGACACACCAATTGCAGCTGTGCAGAATGAATTGGAAAAGATGGAAAATACGACAAGGAGGTTTTCTGGAGGGGTGCACTCTGTGCTGCAGGACTGCTGGCTTTGTGATAAAATTAAGCTAATTTGGACGTCAAAGGGTAAACAACATCTCAGATTTCAGTTCAATGGACAAGCCACAGATTTGAGTCTTGGCTGTATTTTTAAAGATTTTGTCTGAATAAAAGCTGATCTGCAGGGGTGGCATATGCAGATTCCTAAAGAGTGAAATTGCTTTGAATTGTTCTTAGAATATTATGTAACAAATTTGAATAATCAGCTGTTATATAGTGTAAGAAGTAAAACTCTATCAGTCTCTGAAGATTCTTTATGCAGAGAATAGATGATGCAATTGGCTGCAGAGGATACTCATCATCAGAATCAGCAGATTACACTTATTTTTTACACTAACTGAATCAAATCAACAATGACACTGATAGGAAATGAGATGAGGAATAAGTGTGAACAGAGGCTGAAAAGCAATGCCTTTCAGATATCCACAATGCAATTCGCCCGGATCCTCTAAAGCCTCCTTTTTAGACCATTATGAATATTAAACGCGTCGGACTATCAGCTAAAGCCTCTTGTTTGCTCAGCAGATTGCTGCAGTAAAATAGATTTGAGTCATAAAAAGAGCCTTTGCATCTGACAGACAGAAATAAGCTCATGAATAATGATTTTTATGTTGTTTGAAGCACTAATAAGTCATCATAGTTATAGAAAATTACATTTAAATTATGTTTTTGTTCTTCTAAGACGTACTAATTCATAGGGCGATGCGTACCATGGCCTTTTTTTTTTGGGCCATCTTATCATTTGGGCAACTTTAAAGTACACACCATAACCGTTTCCAGTTTGTATTTGATTGCAGATAAAAAGTGCATTTTGGACACAAAGTCGATCCTTTTATCTAGTAAATGTGGAAATACAGCTAACTTTATGGAGTTGAAGACACAGAGATAGTGGAATCGCACTTCATCTCTCCTGTAGCTCGGACACATGCTGGAGATAAGGAAGAACAATTTGGACCAAACAACAAACAGAACTGGCCTGTTGGGTGCTTGTCTTGCATCCTGATCTATTTAGTGTAATAGAAAGTGCAACTTAAAGGCGAAGGGCATAACAAGACTGTAAGTGTGTTAATGTGGCATTGATAATACAGCAGAAATAAATAGGGCTCAATTAAATAAAGCAGCTTAATAGAAAAGACCAAGATGTGCTTTTGCTTGTGTTGCAACATTTCCCTGTCTGCCTGTATCTCTATTAAACCACATTTTGATTATGTAAGTGTCGGGTTTGTTAAAGAAAACTAATGAAACATATTAACTGACTTACATTTTTCACAGTGAAGATTAGATAAATTAAACGAGCTGCTTACAGAATCACACATTGTATCCTCCTGATTACTAAAAACAATCTCTTCTTCTGAATTTGATTTATTGACCATCCCAGCTTAGCTAAACTTTGCCTGACAGCTCCCCAAAAGTGAAGCCAATACAGCTCCATCGCCCCCTGGTGGCTGGCTGCAGTAAAGGTCATAAGCCCCTTTAGTGGCAAAGTAAAAACTCAAAGTGCACATCAAATACATTTTTCCTGAAGTTTGTTTCTGTCGTTTTATGTAGTTCCTATCATGCTGATGTTTGTCCAACTGCCCACGGTCAGCATTTTGAATGATGCTACGCCATCAACTAACATTAGCGCTAGCTTGCTAGCCTGGTAAGCAGAGGGAGAGTCGCTTTCTAAATGAACTGCCAAGTCGCTGTCATGTACACTTACTAGCTACTTTATTGGGTAGACCTGTGCAGACGACCAGCTGAAGCTCAAAGTGAGCATCAGAATGGAGAAGAAAGGTGATTTAAGCGACTTTAAATGTGGCATGGTTGTTGGTCTGAGCATTTCACAAACTGCTGATCTACCAGGATTTTCCGGTAGTAAGTGGCCAGTGAGTGTATAGTCATATTTGTCATTTTGGGGGTCACTGACTAATAATCTATACTGTCATTTAGGTTTGAGGACGTGTTGTTTACCCTATAGTGAGCTGTAAATTGAGATTTCAGACACTTACAAACAGTATGTGTTGCACAAACTTAATTGGAGATGGAAGTTGTGTTCATGCCATGAATACTACCTTTTTTATTCTGTTGTGGGAATTTTAAAAACACAGGGGCATAAGTTCAAGAGCAGAGTGCATGAATTTCACACTTGAATATCACGGAGGAGGGAAAGTGAAGTGCATTATATCAAACTGTATTAAAATCAGGTGCCAAGTTAACCTCGAAATAGACAGTAGTTTGGGTCTGTGGAATGAAGGTGTGGATACTGAGGCTGTCACTAGCGTAACCGATTTTCTGGGTGAAGGAAGACTCTGTTAAGATTGATGGCAAATGGGCTTCATGATGATGTGGCTGACACCAAGGTCTTATCAAGAGAGCAACCCGAGTGCTGCTTAAATATCCAAAAGCAAATTTCACGCAGTATTCATGCGTGGCTCTTAATTTATCACAGCATGGCTTTGTCAACCTGCTGTGTATAAAACCACATTACTGCACTTATCTTCTTTGCCAGCCCCCGCTGCGACAGCAGCATGGCATTGTCTCCAAATTCAATTATCAGATGGCAGGAGACAAGAGTTATTCTTTGCCATTAGCAGAATGGTTTCCTGCAGGAGCATGCTATGGAAATATGCCGTTTTCTTTTTATTTATTCTAGCCTGAGCACCACATTTGGAGTCATGCTTGGTTGCAAGCTATAGTGCTGAGGCAAAAGGTCACGGCAGCTACGCCGAAACAAGCAGTGGAACACTAAGGTGTGGAATATATATTTCACAAAACTTGGGTAAAACATTGCTTGAGGGCAACACTATGCCCAGAATACATTTTTATGAAATGTTGGTCCCTCCAAATCCAGACAAATACGGATTCATATTGCATAATCCCTCTTGAACACAGAGTATCTGATCATATCCAATCACATTCTCTCAGCACTTGTGTGTTTTCTGTGGCACACCAGCATATTCTATTTGAAACGAAGGCGGCTGTCTCCGATGTGTGATTGTCTCATCATTCATATTTATTCTGCTGAATTGAGGATCAGTCGAGCTTATATTCTATACTATGATGTAAGCCCTTGCAAATAACTTCATTAAGATGGATCTTAAAGCCAGCAGATGTAATAGGTAGGCACGTCACATTTGTGACTCTAAAATCCCAGTTTGAAATGAGATTTAAAACCTGGATTTTCACACAACTAATGCAAGAGCTTTCTCGCTTTAGCTGTCTGCCTCATAGCTGCTAATGATGTTCTTTAAACCTGTTGACAAGATCCTGAGAATGAACTTTTTCCTCTCTTTGTGAGAGTGTTATTAGCATAATGATATGCTCCTGAGGGCCCACCAACGACCAGAACGCTCCTTACAAGTGCCTCTTACCCATCAACCACCTCTAACTAAGGACAGATGAGCTGCACTGTGTTCAGCGCCTGAGAGCTTAACAAGCCCTTGTGTATTGAAAGCTGTTTTTTTGCATTATTCTTTCTTATTACGATGATTATACCACGTCGAAAATAGTGCTTTTAAAGCTCCATCATTACTAAAATTTCCATTTAACATTAACATTATTTCCATGTGTGCTCAGGCCACTCTGCAATCCTGCCCATCCTCAGTGAACCTATTTGTTATTGTGACACAAAGAATAATGGAGTTCAGGGACTTGATTGCCACTTGGGCTACCCACGCTACAAATGAGTGTTGCTAGGGCACCGTATAAACTCAAGAGCATCCATCAAATGTCCATCTTGTGACATGAATTCAAATGATTTTCACTGCAGTTTGCATTACTTTTACACAGGGATGAGCCGTGAAAATGTTCAAACCAGTTTGATGTTAAGCCAAACACAATACTGGACTGCTATGCCAAATTTTACCACTAGGTGTTGCACTCAGCAGCCGCTCCCACATAAAAGGAACAAGAAGTCCATGAATGAATGTGTTGCAACTCCAGTCCACATGGTGGTGGTAATGCATATGACTTTTGTCAGATTTAAATACAAGATTGTGGCAAGAGTTCCAGGCTTTAAAGCCAATATTCACAGTGGCTAAATGGTAGACTTACAATTTCTAAGTCCGTCATGTAATGTCATGGGGCCCAAAAAGACTACAAACTTGTTCATAAATCAGCAGCTTAATTTTTTGAACAACCTCTTTGAAAATGACTTGTTTCACTAACTGAATTTGACTCTAGGAGAGGGTAAACGATTCAGTTATTTGATCTCCATTCAAGTTGGCGGAGCACTAAACTGGGAGTAGACCTTTTTGGCTTCATGTGCCACTGAGCAAGTTTCATAGGAATGAATGGGGCTCCAGTGAGGCATCCAGTTACCTTAATACATCCATGTTAAGCCAAAATGTTGCCATATTGGCACAGTACCATGTCATGTCTCGTAACCCTGAGGGAAAATCAAAATGAAACTTTATATAAAACAAATAACATTCATCAAGCACATCTGCCCTCCTCCCACCTCTGGAAAACTGACCTCCTTCATGTTGCCAACATCGACTTTTAGTGAAATAGTAGTAGTAAACGGTCTGTCCGTTCGGTTTAGTCTGTTCATAAGCAAACGTAATATTATGTTATTCAAGTCATATTGTTTGATACCACTGCAATACAATTTGGATTTAGCACTGTGAAGCCATCTGGTTGCTGATTCTGGCTGCTTTTAAATTGCCAGAATGTTCGGCAGTTAAGACAATTTGCAAAAAATCAAACTGGTTTCAGCTTGTACACTTGACCCAACTCTTTTTAGATATATTTTATTTATATAGCCTATAGTTTAAAAGTTAACTTTGCTACCTGTGTGGAGACATTAGTAGGGATTAATTCTGTTTCCTCCTCCTGGATTATAGGTTGAGGTTAAACAAGAATAAAACTTAACGTTAATTGCAGCAAATGATTCCTTTGGCAGGAAATGTAAGTAGCTTTTAACTGTTTTGAATATGTGGTGGAGCCTGTTTTGTGAAGAAGCGGAGCCTGTAGACAGACAAGCTGGATTTATACTTGGTGCCAAGGGTTAATAGGGGTCTAGTCATATACCTACGCCGTAAGTTTTGATTTAAAGTTCACCAGACACTTGTATCGTACGTGATCAGGCCACACTGTGCTGTAATATTTATTCCCCTCAGTAACTGTGGGGTCATTCTTTTGTTTACTTTGAAATATAGAGCGATGATGGGAATGTTCGCCTTGTCTCATTACTGACTGGGAGACTGCTGTTGTGCAATTGCCATGTTTACATTGATTCATTCGCAGTGATAGAGAGTGGCAGTCACTGCGAGCAGAAGGTTTGCAGTGGAAATGGCTTTGTCAGATGTGTGTTGCTGAAAAGGAGAAGATAACTGAGGCTTTATTCAACCTGCTTAATGTTGTCGTTACTATCAGCAATAAATCTGCAACAGCATTTGAAAGTTGTTGGAGAAAACCCAAGTAGCCATTCATAATCTCCATGTGGTGTCTCCACAGCTGCCACAGACCCAGTTTGAAGTTATATATTTGAGGAGGCACCAACGTCTGGGCCTGCAAAGTGAAACCAATGCAGGAATGTCTTAAACCTTCATGTCCAGCAGGGGGCATCTCTACTGGTTGCAGTCTGATTGTATTGAAGTCTATGAAAAAAATACTTACTTCTCACTTGATTCATTACCTCAGTAATTATTTTCCTAATTAGTTTATGGCCTCAATTGTAAATTTAAGCCTTTATCAAAACAGCATCATGTTCATGCTGTAAATTAAGGTCCCTTTTCGTGTAAAATACAAGGTAAAGCAGGGTATGCTTATGGCGGAGAGGGAGTGACCAGATGAGAATGGGTGAAATTGGTGTGCACAGTGTTCTGGATATTAAAAATATGTGAATTAAGAAAAAGTTCAGGAACCACTGCTTGAAGGATTCAGCTGTTCAGTTATGCACATTGCTAATGAAACTATCTCAACACTGGCACCGGAAAAACCAAGATGTTGAAAAGGTTTCAAAATGATATGGCACAAACCAATGGATGGTGTCCTGGAGATACATATTTAGTTACAAATGATGGCTTCATGATCAGCCTCTGACACCAGGCCCCAAACTAGCCAAACTGTATAAACCACTTTTGTGGACATGAAACTAAAGCACCCAGCAGAAACTGTGTGAGCCCACAATTACTGACCTCCTCATTAAGCGAATGCTTAACAAGTGTGGTACAAAAGATAATAAGCCTGTAGCACTCGTTATGTGTTCCCACAATGTGCGCGTTGAGGGCTCATTTAACGAGCTGTGCGATGTTAGCCGTGGTCAGGGTATTACATCAGTCAGTCAGTAAAGGACATTCATTGTTGTTGGCTACTTTACTCTGCAGTCTGGCAAGGAGGTATACATTCAACTTTTGATGAAACAGCTTGGGGTTTGCTGTCCCAACTCCTCACTATTAGATCAAGAATTGATTGCAACATCCTGAAGTTTTGCTACAAGGCATAGGTCTCTTGGTCTTCAGAGCTGTGCTGCTGGTATTTCATCAGTCCACTCTTAGAAACAGGGTAGATAATGTCAGCTGTGGTTCAAGGACAAATGCATCCATAACTTATAGACAGAGTACCACATTGTTCTCAAAACAACCTCAAGTGCCATATTGGAAGTTAAGCAATCACCCTGTAAATTACAAAGCCTGCTGCTTTAAAACCACACCTGGAACTGCTGTTGCTTCTGGCCCCACTGCTTCACCTTCCTGATAAAAATCTATAGTGTTCATTCCTCGTCATGATTATTAGTCAGCTGGCCTTGGCGTTTGGAAAATTTACACGCACTCTTAGAAAGGAGAGCAGCGACTAGTGAGAATGTGAAGAAATGAGACGGTACTGAAATACCACTGACCTTTAAAGTGTTAGGTAGCTATTACATGCTGCGTGATCGGGCTGCACCTTGAAGCACAGGGCCGTGTTATGGAATGCTGTGCTTCTTGGCTTTGAGCATTTTGAGGACAAATGAATAATAATTAGACAAATAATGTTCAACAGCCTGCTGGGAGGCAAACAGCCTTGACATTAAAGACGCCATTAATCATTTATCATTTATCACAGTCTCACTTCTCTCACTTTTTAAGAGGGAGAAAAAAGACTCTCCTAGAAGAACTACACAGGTCTAAGAATACATTTTTAGATTAAGAGTTGAAGAGCTATTAAGTAACTTGAATTACAACATGTACTGTGTGTCATTCTCATCCACTCTTGTTCTCACTTTCGTTGACATTTCTGTCACCTTTTACATGGATGTAGCTTGTAGCTATCCTGCTAAGAGGGAAGATGACATTCCCATTGTTAATCCCACCAGCAACATTTCTATTGAAAAAACTGTCAACATTTAGCAAACTATTGCTTCATTAACCAAAAAGGATTCCCAGATGTTCTTCAAATTTCCATCAAATGTCAAATTGCTGAAAGTTGCATTTACCAGAATGATGATGTTTGCCAACAGTTTAGGACAAATGTCGACCTACCAATAGACCAAAACCAAGCGGCAACCTCCAGGGCTGAAAAAGGAAGCCAAGTGCTGCAATTTCTTGAATATCAACTTGAGGTGGGCTCCAAAAGTGAGTCAAAACCTTTAGACAGCCATGCTATAATGTTTCCAGCCTGGTACCAAAAAGGTTTTAGTATCTATAGATAAGGTTGTCCTCTTTGATCACTGTGAGGGCCTGAATTTTAAAATTTCACACCTGTTTAAATTATATTAAAGCTTAAAGTTATGCACAATTAAGGGCAAGTCTGCTTTGAGTAGCAGGTGGGTGCCATCACAAGTGGTGTGTTTCAGCCACCCACGCTTCTACTCTTCACCAATTTTCAAAATGAGGAGTTAGGAGGAGTCAGGGACTGTCGGAGATACCACTGTGAGTTTCTCAACAGCTCTCCCAAAAACTATGGGTAACGTCACAGAGACTATGTCTATGGTCACAATGACTGACCATAAATCCACCATTTACGATATATGTTTAACTAAATCCACAAGATAAGCCAACTAGCATATTGCTGTGCTAGCAGAGTTTCCAGGACTTAAAAAAATGTCAATTTTTAAAATGTATCACTCATATTTTTTAATTAAGTTCAAACACTGGCTTTCCGAAGGGTCTTTTGCTGATTTGGCATCAGTAATAAAAACATGTCAGAAACGTAGATAGATTGAGGAGGGGAGGGAGAGAAAGAAGCTAGTGGGCTATCGACCAAATAATGTTTCAAAAACTGACCACTTTATGAGAAATTTGAACCTGTTTCTTATCAACTAATCCATTATAGTGTTGCCTGCTGGCAGGCGAACAGCCTCGATATTAAAGATGCCATTCATCACTGAACTAATCTGTTATAGTGTTTAATAATTGTTGCTGGAGGGTATTTCTCCTTATAAATGGGGTTTTTGTGACTGACCAGAGGTGTGTGGTCAGGAGCAGTAAGGCCATCAGTTAGTGCTCTCGGTGGCATATAACGGGTCATTAGAGTTTAATTTGATTTAAAAATTTTCTTAAACACTCACAACAGCTATCGATCCATCCATAATTTTTCATGACAAGAAATACTATGAGATAACAATGGCAATTTTTCACTTTTTCGAGACATCCAGGCCTTGGCTACCTGGGTAGCGCAGATCTTTCTTAAGGGCTCTGTTTTATATTATCTGTCAGTAACCAAACACTGAGACCGGATGTCAGTGCAATCGACCAAGGCTTGGACAAACAATACAACAGAAGCCCATAATATTGCAGCACACCTGCCAAAAGAATGACGTTCTACTGAGCAATGATACATTGATGTGGAATCTAATAAACAATTAAAATACTTGTCTCAGAGATGTTTCAATAATGCATGTCCTTTTTTTATCTGAAGTAAAGCCATCAATGATTTTGGCGCGGTCTATCTGATCTGATGTAAAGTCTTGTTCACTCACTGCTGACGAAAGTATCTGTCTGTTCAAGCCGCATCTAAAAAAAACAGACACAACAGTGCTCCTGTTGAAAAGCCTCAACTGGGGTGAAAGATAACCAATCAATCAGAGTTATAGACCTCTCCACATTTCAATCTGACTTGTACATTTGAGCATTTTAGAGTCACTTACATTGAGTGAAGTTGATTGATGCTCAAAGTACTGGCACTTTATACTTGCAGCCTTCATGTAGCCTTGCTACAAATCACTTGTCAAGATATCTGTCATCAGTAAAAAGACCTCCACTCTGAATTTCTGAATTTCTCCACTGAGAATGAGCCATCTGCTGTAGTTTCATGCTTTCCCTGAAAGGGTGTTACAGACCTTTATGATTCTCCAGATCTATTATTAAAGAGAGCCGCATCAAAATCTTTACATGAGCTAGTGTTTCACATACACAAATTGATACATATTGAGCCTAATCATTAGCATTCTTCAGTGTATTTCCTGGCTATTTATGTATTCCAGGTAAAAAGCCTTGGTTTCCTGTGTGTGAGCAAACCATCTTGTTGGTGAGATGGGCTTTTCAAAGGCTCAATACATCTGCCCCAGTTTGTTCTGATACCATCTGGTACAAATTTCCAGTGCCAAGGGGGAGTTAGAGCAGAAGTTGAATATTGATTAGACCAATCTGAAATATTCGCCTCCATAGAACAGTTGACACAGCACGCCCCCACAAGATTAAGTGAAGGGGCAGCCCACAGAATCCATTTAACAACCCGAGTTAACTTCTTGAGTGCCCTTTCAGACTTGCATTATTGTACCATTGACCCCTGCAGTGAATAATTGAAAGAGCCATGCAGCCCTCTAACATATTCTAACAGGAGCTTTTGTATAACATGAGAAATAGGTTTTAAAAAGACTGAATGTCAATCAATGGCGGTTTATTAAGACTGGCTAACGAGATCGCAGCTAGCACGACTATCTTTAAGAGGCTTTAACATGCTCTGCTTGAAGTTGAGTGAGGATACTGGCCTCATATAAAACTATAAGACATAAGGAATCCATTATTACCAACCAATGTCATGCTAAATGCTCAGTAAGGGGCTAAATATTGCTCCAATATTAGGCAAAATTTCAGGAAAAGAAACAACATGGCCATTGTCAGTGGATTTCCTTGAGTTAAGATATGTGAATGGTTTCTATGGGTACCCCCTTTACAGACATGCCCACTGTATGCTCATCCAATTCAGTTTGTGGAAGAAACCATGCTGTGTATTTTGTGCTGTGTAAAATTGTGTCATATGCCTCATCTAAAATTGTGTTTTTTAATATTTTAGTCTGCTGGGGTCACTAAATAGTCTTGTAATTGCATTATTGGACTGGAAAGCTTAGACTTTAATTAATTTCTTAATAGCACCCTGAGCATGCCCAATCTTTCTGATTTCAAAAGTTACGCAGGGTTGAGCCTGGTCAGTACTTGGATGGGAGACTGCCAGGTGGTGTGAGCCTTGGCTGGCTGTGGCTCAGATTTTAGAGGAACGTGGGCGGTTAGATCCCTAGCCATGGCAGCCTACATGTCAAAGTGTTCTCGGGCAAGATACTGAACCCCAAATTGCTCCTGATGGCTGTCCTATCAGTGTGTGACTGTGTGACTGTGAATGTGTGTGTGTGAGATGATGATGATAATGAGCAGGTGGCACCTTATATGGTAGCCTCGACCACCAGTGTATGAATATGTGTGTGAATGGATGAAAGCTGACCTGCTTTGATTAGTCGCTATGACTAGACATGATACCACTGCAGTCCATTTACCACATATCAAATATCCATCTTTTTACTTCCATTCAACTGAATGAAGGTTGCAAAATCAGGGTATTTTTCAAGTTTTTCACAACTTCCTAACCTTTTTGGAATTGGAGTTATAGTTAAAAGATACAGTAGTTTTTCCCAGAGTTAGTCACCAAAAGCACTTGGTTGAGGTTTGGTGCAAAGACCAATACTTTCGCACATTGTATGTATTTATTAGATTTTTGCATTTAACTGTGTTGTTTAGTTTATTAGACCAAGGATTTCTATATTTGATACCCCTATAATCACATGTATATAAGGGTATCCCTGCACCCTTTCCCTTATTTAAAATGGTCTACAACTGCCACTGATGATAATTTTATGCTTTTCAACAAAAACTGCCTTACCCTTTTTTAGCCTAGTGTAAAATTCAAAATGCAATATGTTTGGTCATTTTTGGACAAAATAGGCAGAAGAAGAAAATAAGATCTCTTGACGATTTCCTGTGGTGTGAGACAATAATATCATGTAAAGTTCCATTAAAGCCCAGTCCAAGGCATATTAATGTTACCCGCAATGCCTGGATACAGTAATGTGTTACAGTAGAACATCTCTGAATGTGCTGCAGAAGTGATGAATTCTTCACATTATACTATTTGATATGTGGCGTGGTGTTCCTCTGCCCTCACTGTCGTCCTTTTTCATCTGCTCTAGACGGCAAGGATCCATTCGGTGAGCAATTCTTAAATTCCCAGAAGCTGTAGTTACCATTAAGAGAGAAATCCACCAATGTAGTCCTGTCAGAAACGGTTCTCTTCTACTGAGATATTGCGCCATAAAAATCTCTTGCCAATACCTCTCTCCTTCTATACATTGCAGTTTAGGTCTATATAAAGCAACAAAGCAACGGGCTTTACTCCCCCAGAACAGCTTACAGAGGAAACAGTACACATTACTTGTTAATGGGAAGTAAAAAAAATGCTCTTTCTCCTCCATCTCTCAATTTGTGATGTAAAGTGGACTGAACAGTCTGTGCTGTGAGTTTTGTAGATGTGTTCATGCAAAATGACACATCATTATTCTGAAAAGTACATCTCCTTTTCGCCCCAGAATGATACAAGTGATGATGCAGTATCATAATAATCACTGCTGTGTCGATAATAACTGCAGACACATCTGGTGCGGCAGCTTTATTACTGGTGACACACTGCAGTCCTCTGGGACTGACTGGCCTTCCTACCATTTCACAGCTGTAGCATTGCTTTGTTTAGCTGCTGCATGATAGACAGCTGTTCATTGTGTTTTTGTGAGCTGATCTGATATATGTTTTTAATTTGGTTTATTAATATACTTATATAAACTTTGAACTTCTTTTTTATTACCTCCACCAAGAAGGTCAGGCAGCAGTTCGATAGCTTTGTTTGTCTGTTTGTCAGTGGGATTACAGAAAACTACTACTGGGCTGATTTTTATTACTTATTTATAATTTGGTGAAGGAGTGTAGGGGGACATTCATGTGGTGTTGAAATAATCTGAAAGTTTCCAACTGAAAAAAAAATCATGCAAACTGCCCCTGAAGGCAGAATAACAGCTTCAAACTCACAAACACCCCAAAGAACGACTTTTCAACTCAGACAATGGGACCACCCAGGGAGCATGAGAATACACCATTGGCCTTGGTGGAGGTCTGTGCATTTCAAGTACCAGAGGTACGGTTTGGATACCCATAAACAAAAATGTACTGAAATTTGTTGGAAACCCGAGTAATTGTGAGCCAGGAGATGTTGCTCATTTGCTGCTGGGTGATGACCACTAGTGGACAACATGTAAACCTGTAATTTTAGGTGAACTTGTAAATACACTTTTCAATACCTCTGTGTCACTTTGTACATCACACACGTGAGCTACTGCATCCAGGAGTCACATACTAAAGTACCTATTTTAATTAGCCTGGGTGCAGCCGAACTTTAGCCCTGCCTACAACATTTTTCTGCAGGCAGTTCGGTCTTGCACTGCTCCGTTGAGGAGCTTCTATGCGATGTATAAAAGAAATATGACCGCCATGACCAATGAAATTGTCAGGGCGGGCTTTACACGATGATGGACAGATGAGCGACAGTCACGTGACTAAAGAGCGATTGGGTTTGTGTACAGCGAACATGGCTGCCGCTGGAGAGGTGAGGAGTTTGATTTGTCAGCTGGCCCCGATGGTCGCAAAGAAATTGGGACACAAGGGAAACCCGGCGCTCATTGTGGTTTCACTTTTGGTCGCACTTATGGAGGACCAGGTGAAGGAGGAGACTGAGACGTTTATGTAACTTCCGTATTTTTTTACATTTTTACATAATTCTCTTGATTTTTATGTACTGCCGAGACGTATTTTATTACAAACGTGGTCATTTCACATAATTTTGTGAGATCAGTTTGATCTTACATGTTGCAGTATGAAATAAGAAGTTTCTCATCAACTGAAAGATAGACTGGATACAAAGTGCTTCTTGCAGGAGGGTTTTTGAGTCCTGACAGGCTGAGGCTGAAAATGTCAAGTTGTTATATAGCTGTCAGCTCATGGTCAGTAATGAGGAAGGTGATATTGCTCAGGCTGGAGCGCCTAAACAGGTGATGCTAGTCACATGCGGGGTCAGCTTCATGATTTCTTCTTTCTGTGTCACTTCCTTCCACTGACCGACACCGACTGCTGCTGTCAAACTATATTCCTACCAATTACTGCTCCAGCTTGAGTGTGTATTGTAGGACATAATAATAGGGACGGCTTGCCTTGCTTGCCAAGCTGTAATTGTTGAGATCCAAATGGACACTGGATTGTAGTGAATTGCTGTTTTGATGACCAAAACATGGTGACAAATATTGCTTTTTGTCTTTTTCAGTCTTCATATTTACATATTTCTTCTAAAAATCGTGATCATGGTTAATTCTGCATGTCTCTGTGCAATATGGCTTGGCTGACTTGGTGGATTTGTGACAACTAGCCTTTATACATTGTGGGGATTTGTACGACAAAAAGCCAAATGTTTCCCATCTTTCTAATGTGGTTGAAATAAACCTCAATTTGAGCTGTCCTGGAAAGGATAAAGATGACAACAGAATACCCCAGAAACAATAAAAATCCCCTTCTTTGTCCCTGCAGAATGAACCAGGCACCCACCACCGGGTTTGAGGAGGATGTGGGCGGCAGAACAACACATCATGTCATGTATCCAGAAAGTGCCATAGACCTGGATAATACCACCAGTCTAGTGCTGATCCCCTTCAAGACTCTGGACCTGCAGTGGATCATTAGCGCTCTGACCACAGGGACCATTAAACAGTAAGTGTGCTTATTGAATATTAAAGCTGCACTAATCAATATTTTTATGTAAAGAATGGACTGTGCAATGTTAAAGGTTTTGCTCATCAGCTGTCCCGACAGTTTCTCTCAGCCCTACAGAACTTTTTTAATACATTTCAGCTCATTAATTTGGTTTCACCTCTCGCTGTTTATCAACCTCATTTCCAGCCACATTTGAAAACTCACTGTAAACTAGCTTCCCAGCATCCTAATACTGACAAATAAAGTTGGCGACTTGCGGGTGAACATAGTGAAGCATTTAGCAGCTACTGTAAGGTGCTAGTACAAAAACATTCATCATTTTAGAAAATATATAAAATTAATATTGGTCTTGCATTAGCCAGATGGTCACAAACTCAATAAATGCTAATGTTGCTCTATGTCTGCTGGATGTGTAAATGGCAGCTGTTTGCTAACACTGTCGCCATTTCAACTTAATAAGGTAATACCAAAGTGGCTTAAATGACTTCCTCCTTCCTGATATGTTTTTTTCAGAGAGGTGCTTTATTTACCACACCATTCCTCAACTACAGTGGCATGAAAAAGAAATCTGAATCCTTTGAATTTTTTCTGCATTAATTTGTTGTTAAATGTGATCAGGTCTGCATTTCGTAGGTCCCAAATATGGAAAAAAAACACAATGTCCCTATGGTACACAAACAGTTAAAATATTTTACATCCATGAAACATTCATAGTGGAAAAAGTAAGTGGACCATTGGATTTAATAACTGGCCAAACCTCTTCTGGTAGTAATAACCTCAACCCAACCCTTCCAGTAGCTGCTTATCAGACCTGCAGGAATTTTGGACCATTCTTCCCTACAGAACTGCTTCAGCTCAGCCAAACTCTTAGGATATCTGGGGTAAACAGCTCTCTTGAGGTCATTCCACAGCTTCTCTAGTGGATATGTACACATACTTTTTCCTGACACTGTAAATCCAAGTTCAAAAACTTTTAACTGTCCTAGAAATGTTAAAGACTTGAAAGCATCATGATGCATCATGTATGTATTACACTCCAAAATCCATTTACACTTTCCAAATACCAGATTGTCATAACAACACTCACTCAGTCTTCATATTTGTCACATTGCCATAACTAGGATAATCACTCACTGTTAATCTTCCAGCAAATTTCACCTTCAGCTGCTTCATTCTCACTGACCCGTAATCATTAGCTTCATTACTGGACATCCAAAAATTGAAGGCACTGCCAAAACTCCAACATGCCAACATGTTAGACTGGGGAAGGACGAGTAAATCCAAACAAATGTTTCCTATAAATGTGCAGTTGTCTCCCAACTCTGCCAAAGCAATCATTCTGCATCATTAAATTTCACTTCACTGGCAGTAATGTCAGCATTAGCCCGACAGCCATTAGATCTCAACTGAGTGTTGTGAAATATTTTGTAACATTTTCTAGTCTTGTTAAATAGAATAGAGCTCTATGAAAGGACAGCATTTTGTGAAGAGACTTGACTCCTAAAAATTTAAGTGCTTCCCTATGCAAACATGTAAAGCCTGTGTGTGTTGAAGGATGTACTTTTTCAGTTTGAGTGGTTTAATATAGTGAATCAGACGCCAGGCAATTTTCATATGCATTCACCACAAAACATAGAGGAACTGGTTGGACAGTTGCATTGTACAGCACACATTTCCAAATGGCATTAAACCAGTCAGTATAATGTTTGAATTTTAATGAGACACATTGCTGTGGAGGCAGTAGCCTTGATAAACCTTACTTTAATTGGAAGCATTTGTCTGGATTGTATCTTACAGTGAAATCATTACTTTTCATTTCAGTAATTAGCATGCCTTCCTTTAACGTTTTCTGCAGCCTGCTCAGGCATTTGTGTAGAATTTACATTGACCTTAAATTTCCCACTTTGTTAGCCTAATATGATTATGAAGGCAGGTTTTTCCTGTGCAAACTGCAACATTTTCATATACAAACGCCTCCGGACAGCTGCACACACCTCTATTCAGAGAGCCTCCCTCATTTTTACCCTCTAACTTTGCTTTTTTTTTTTCCTCACAAAACCGGAATGACGACCAACTTCCCATGCTCTCATGAGATAGGGATCCAAAATACAAAAAATTGACAGTGTGCCTACTGCACTTCACAATATGCTCATGATATTTAATCAGCTTTCCTCGGTTTTAATAAGGAAAAACACTGGGCATTTATTTTTAGACATTTCATCAGTTAAATGAGATTAAATTCACACTGTGATTGTGGGTGTGATAGCAGCGATTATAGAGAATTATGAAGCATTTTCAAGGCAATGAAAGCCCAGATGTTAAGCTCCTGGTATTTTCTTGTGTTACAGCACATATACACCTGTTACATCCAGGATAAAGGCAAACAAAGACAAGGTGAGTCACACAGAGGTGTTTGTTTTTAATTAAAATGTTGTACTTTTTGAGTGTATGATGCATTCCCTTCCATCTTCCATCAAAGTGTAGATAAAAACTGAACATACACACTCTATATGGCCAATAGTGTGCAAACAACCTTACCTTATACTTACACGTGACTGAACTAACTACTTTTTCAGTTTGTTTGTAAAATGGAATTATTTTCTGCATACTAAATACTAGGAGATTTTTTTTGATGACTGATTTATAACATTGATTTTGTTGTATTGCATCAATACTGCAGTGCTTCATAACACAGGAGCAACAACCCCAATGGAAACTAGGAAAATAGCATGTATTTGCCCCACAGGGCAAACATGGGGAATTGTCTTATCTGGTGAAAAATTTGGTGAAAACTATTTTGAAGCCACAGCTATAGATTGAATGCCAGATGTAACAGAATGCATGATTTTCAGCTTAAAGGGTTTTGGTAGGGACATCTTCCTTCAGGGTCTCAGTATCTGTATTTTGGCTACACATCTTATTATAGACTTCAAAATGTGAAAAATAAATAAATGAATTCACATCCTTGCCAAAATGTCCCTAGTGAGGCATTATGGTGAAGTGTCATAAGCCAGTAAAACAACAGTTGGGCAGTTTAAGATTTTGTGTCTTTTTCCATATAGAGTTATTTATTCATGTATTATTATTTCCTGTTTCAATACACTACAAAGGAGTAAAAGATTCCTCTGACTCTTTTGCAGGTGTTGATTTACAATCCAACATTTTTCAAATACGTCTATGAGTCTTGGCTTGAAGGTCATGGACGATATCCTTCCACTGGCTTCCTCAGCTTGCTGTTTGCTATTCACATATGTGATGAAGTAAGTTAAACCATTGTATCATGGTCATGACCTTACAAACAATAGCTATTGACATTCCCTCAGTAAGAGGAATAGCTTTCCACATTGTAATTTCATGTTAACTAATGTAAACATTTTACCAAATCAAGAGATAGTGTATATGCGTGTGTGGATGATGTTCTACCATGCTTGTGACACAGTGGTCTTGCTCTTCGTCTGTTCCAGGTCAGTGTATTTGGATTCGGTGCAGACCAGTTCGGAAACTGGCACCACTACTGGGAGGAGAATCATTTGGCCGGAGCTTTCCGACACACGGGAGTCCATGATGGAGATTATGAATATAATGTCACCCTCCTGCTGGCAGACAAACACAAAATCCGAATGTTTCGAGGCAGATGATACCGAGCCCATATGTGCAGCGGGATGACCACCAAACGAACCTCACCAGCCTTTCAATGTTTATTTTTCCTTCGCCTCACACTGGAAGAACGATTTTGTCATGATTTCCAAAGACACATGAACCCTTCTGGTCCATCCAGTTTTCCTTTTCTTCGCTTAAGACAATGTTGAAGACATGCCAATCCTATTGACAAACCAAGACAGCTTCTGTCTCTGTGTGCCCAGATACAGGCAACGACAGACCATCAACAACACAAAAGCAACACTGCCATTTGTTCGTGTAATCCCCACTGAAATGTGTCCGGGAGTGAACAGACAAGACAAGACACGTCTTGTCAACAAGCATGCTAAACAGAAACAGCATTAGTACTATTTTATAGTATGTGTATACTCTTTATGTAATTTTTTGATATATTGCTAGCATTGTGGCCACCTTAAGCTTCCTGTTCCCCTCCGGTTAAATTTGACCAGTTTTCAAATGTTTTTATGTCAGAAATAATGCTTTCTTTTAATTGACACAAAATAACATGGATAAATTCCAAAAAGTTAGTGTAAAACTTGTGGTAATGAGTTGAAATGAAGTTGGCCAGGTCAACAAAAGTTAAAAGGAATACAATATGAAAGTTAAGCATTGTATATTAATAGAGAACAGAGCGCAACGCACCACACTCTGAAGATAACGCCCACCGGAGTGGAGAGCTATTGGTGCCACAATATACAACCAAGGGCTGAAATGCAATCAAATTTCCTATAGCTAGCTAAAAACATTACATTTAAGCATGCCAAACTATTATTTTAGCACTATGTGTCTACCAGAGGGCAGGTTAGCTGTTGTTTGTTATATGATAGCAAGCTAGTGCTATTTTTGTTAGCAAGCTAATGTTAGCTATGTGTTGGCAAGCAAATGTTAGCTATGTGTTAGCAAGCAGATGTTCTTGCAAAAATATTATATGGTTTTCTGATTTATCCAAATTCCACGACACCACAAGTCACAGCTTGTCAAAATGCCTTAGCTTACGTACGGAAATGTTTAGTGACAAAATGCACTGCACACGTAACGCTAGGCACAGTGAGTGTAAGGAGCCTGCAGTTTGTTACTGCTAACATTTCTTGTCTTTGAACATTTTAAAAGCTTATTTTTTCGGTTTGTTCAGCCTATAGAAACCTAGTTATGAGTTCTTTACCCGGCTATTAGTGCATTTCACAACACAGCAGCTTTAAGACTTTTTTTCTTGTTTGCTTGCAGACGGAATCGACAAGGAGGCTCCTTTATTCAATGCAAAGTCAGTGGAGAGCAATGGATTGTTTTCTCCTCCGGTGGGGGCAGGGATTAAATGTGCTCTGTCTCTATGGTCACTGACACTAAATAAGCTCTGTTGACAGCAGTAGACAAAGTGCCATAATTATTCTGTTGATGTATAGACACAGCAAGGACATATAATGGAAGCTGCTGTCTGTCAAATGGAAAAAAACTAATGTATGTACTTCTTGACATCTTCTTGACTGTGCTGTAAATATCACTTTATAACTTTTACCATGGAAGGTATGAGAATCAGCCCGTTTTCCACCACATTAGCCCATTCTGACCAAAATTTCATTAACTACCTGCACAACTGAATTATTTGCATCATGCTTGTCTGATTGCAGCTGTTAATCATCCTAATAAATTAAATGGAAAACCAGCTCCAGAAAACAACTTTCACTATCTTATGATATTTATAGGTGATCCAAGGGCCGTAGCTAGTTTTAGAAGTGCTCGGTTCAGCTTGAGTACAAGTCCCCCTTATACAACGCATTCTTATCAGGTTTGTATTATGTACAAATAGTTCTGCAGTGAAAATATCATGATGTTGTGCAAATTATGACAGGTAACAATCACTGTTTTCAACATGTTTATGTGAGACCATCCAACAATTGCTGTTTTATTTAAGCTAGTTTGTCACCCGGCCGCCAAGTTTTTCCATCTTGAAATTTGACCAGGGTCCAGCCCAATTTTTGCTCAGCAGTCACATGATTAGTTGCTATGATTTTGGGGGTCAAGCTCCGTTGCTCCAATTCGTTGTTGGTCTATTCAGAGGAATTTCTGTCTGCACCCGTTGATAACACTCCTTGAAATTAAAAAAATAACTCATAGGTTCCAGAAAAATACACATTAGCAAATTTGTGTGCATGTAACTGACATGTAAATCTGATGCTAAAGGAGTATGTTAGTTTAAAGTGTAGGGCCACTGACCAAGCTGTCATATTTGAGGAATTGGAAGTGAGATTGTGTTGGTACTATTACAGCCAAACACATAATTAAAGTTGCAGGAATTGACACAGTGTTAAAGTTCAAGAAAATCAATTTTCTTTTCTTTTTTATTCACACCTTTCCACTACATGGCTCATACAGAATCAGCCATCAGTGATGAAAAAATATTGTTTTTGTTTGGTTCCTAAAGGGTTCTGTTCAACCTGCAGTAATGTTGCTCAATAGTTGTGCTATAGCGAAGCAATCGATGATCATGTTAGGAAAAAATGATAGGAATGTGTGAGGTGTTATACAAGCACCCAGTTCTTTAAGGTGTTGTGGAGGATGTTCATTCATCATGGAAATGTGAGATACATCACAGCCTATACAGGGGTGCCTTATCATTAAAATTATATACAGTACATTTCTTATGTACATTGTAACATATATTATTCATTTTAAAAAGTAGGTGTTAAGTGCCTTTAATGGGAGTTGTAAAGACTTAATTTTTACCATTGAAATGTACTGTATTGTAATTATCATCAATATTATAGACTTGACACTAACCTCTACATATTTATGTTATTGTTGTATGTACAGTGTCAAAGGATCATGTGCATGAAACATACAGTATATCCATGCAGTTCTGAGAAATCACAGCTATATTTTGTCGAGGCTTAAAATTATTAGCTGCATCTGCTAAACTTGCTGTAGAATGCTTTATGACCATATGTTATTATTTTCACCAACAAATCTCTTGTCTGAAACGCTGTGTGTGTTATTTCAGATTAGTCAGGAAATGCTAATGTATTCTGCTATGATTTGCTCCATGTGCCTTGAGACGTAAAGGGACATTTGCCCGGTCAGTGTCTTCATGATGTTTTTCTTCTCCTGTGAGGACACGCTGATGAGAAGAGAAACCACAGTATTTGTTAAATTCAAATGTGTCACCCACCTTCAAGACAACTGTGTTGTTTTCTGTTCTGCAGGGGACAGTGTCCCCTAGTGGACAACAACATGTATTAGCGTTCACGTCACTTGATTTCTCTATTTCCACACCGATGTGATGTCTTTGTTAACTGCCACTTTTAAAAACTGTGTTCAAACATAATTACCAAATCTGTCACTCACCTGTATCTGATCTAGTTTTCCATTCAGTTGAGGTATTAATTGTTAAATAGTTATATAAAACCCATTAAAGCAGAAACTTCAGAAAAAATCACGCTGTTATATTCATGTGTATTTTTTTCAATTTCAGGTCGTTAATACTGACTTGTGTGGGAGAGATGGATAGAGGAAAAACTTGCATTATTCAGTTATTCAGTTATGAGTGGACAGCCGCAGCACAGAACAAATTTTAAACAGGACATCTCACTGATGTTTTTTGGAGAGCTGGAACATGGCTAGCAGCTTGAACAGTACACAGATTAAAATTTTTGCAGGATGAGGGTACACAGTAATATGTATTTCAAATAGATCCTGAAATTGATAAATTAGGCAGTAAATATACAATATATATAAATGTGTCATCTTTATTATAATAGATAGGTTTTCAAAAAAAATGTTTTTCAAATGATGACTGAAATAAATCTGAAATTATAAAATAAAACCACCAAAATAAATTAATTTTGAATTATAAAATAAAATTCCAATGAATAAATAAATGTAGTCCTTTGAAAACTATTAAAAATAATAATAACCTATATATTCATTTATGTATTAAACTATGTTGACTCCTTATTATATGTAGAATTTTAATTGCCACATTTATTTAATTTAGTAATTATTTTGCATGTATATCTTTGTATTTTTTAATAATTTTTAAGTGCATTCCACGTATAAATTATTTAATTAGATGATTAAATAAAAATATGTAATTTGTACAGAAATGCATTTGATAATTGTTTCTTACAAGATTTTAAGATTTTATTTCCCCTTGGGCAACAACTTTAAACTTATTTCTCTTTTCTGTTGGTAAAAATTTTCCCTCATAGATACTCATCTTATCTCTATTGTTGAAATAGTTTTCATTTACAGGATAAAATCAGAAACATGCTCATTTGTCCACTTTAATTAGTGAGTGGGTGTTGTTTAATCCACCATTACCACAGCTAATAGACTTATACTAACAAAATGTGTGGATGCCAGAAGGTTCCTCTGATTCTTATCTCTTCTTTCCATTTAATATTAAAGAAACCCATTTTTGCTGAATTAATCTATGTATATAAAGCACATGATGCGATACCATCAGAATAACACGCAGTATAAATAATGAAGGGAAACTGCGCTTCAGCAGGATGTTTGATTTTTAAATGGTATGCCTAAATGAGATTAAAAAGCTAAGCTACAGTTGTTATCCCTGAAGACTCTGCCTGGAGTGCTGCAGCACACTTCTGTTCTCCTTGTGTTCATTATGAAGCAGCTCAGAGTCTCACAGCTTGACTTCACAGTACAGCTGTTTTGTGGCTGCTGTGGTGTTAATTTTCGCAAATTAGTCTAATTAGTGCAGTTGCTGAATCAGCAATCAAGCTTTGTATTCATTGTTTTTTTGTATTTGTACTTTATTTGTATATATTTATTTGTATTAATTTTTTTATTTATTTGTATTATGATTTTTATTTATTATTATTGATTTATTGATTTTTGTTGGGGTTTTTTTTTTGGGGNNNNCCCCCCCCCCCCCATCAAAACTCATAGTAATGCTCAGTTTAATGATGGCAACATATAGAATGCATTAAAGGCTAAGGTGGCCTATTTACTCTCACTGTATTTTTAGCTTAGCCTATATGTACATGTTGCATTAAAATTTAAAAATGTCGGCTTGGCCTACTGACTCTAAGCACCTATATGATACATGGAAAGGTAATGAGGTACATAAAGCATTGAATAATGCAGTCTGCTCAGCCACTACTTTATTTATATGGCAGTCAGTGAATTAGAACACACTGATCAAAATTTAAAATACTCTATAGTACCATTGTGAGACAATGGCCCGCTAGGCACAGAAAAAAAGGCCCCACCACCACTGTTGGTTTGTGTCTTTGAGGTCAACTCACATGTATTTGTGGTTTTGTGCTGCTTCGTGTGCCAACACATATCTCTTTGTGTTCTTTAGTCTCTTTGTAGTCATTTTTTGCCTCTTCGTAGTTGTGTTGTATCTCTTTCTCGTCAATTTTTGTCTTTGTGTGGGTTTGCGTCTCCGTGTAGTTGTCCTCTAAACATGCAGCCTCATGTGTTGATTTTTCCTACCCTCAAAAACTACTAACAGGAGCATTTCTGAAAAGATAGCTTCCTCATCAGTTTCATAAACACCCCAATCACTATTTCATGTTGTTAGAAGTTACATTAAGTAACGTCAAATAATATGACACGAAGGTCTCCTGGGTGGAAGTCCTGTGTTTGTGTGACCCCTCCTACTCTACCCAAAGGGGCCTTTCCATTCTTCTTCTTCTCATAGTTGCTTTGTGTCTCTTTGCAGTCATTTACTGACTCTTTTTGGTAGTTCTGCCACTTCTATAGTCATTTTGAGTCTCTTTGTGTTTTTTGTACCCTGTTTCCACATTCAGTCATCTATCCATGTCAGTACTACTGATTGTTTTTATTTATTTATCTATTATTAATAATTAATATTTGTGATTTTTTATGGTGTGAAATAATTCCTAAAGGTCTTACTGCGTATGGCAAACTACTCAACCATACATACGTTAATTAAAATGAAAATATTTAAAGTTCATGAGATATAAAAATAAATCAAGAATTCCATTATATTCCATTTCACACCAATATTGAAAAGCCATTATAGTCTCTAGGGTCATTCAGTCACTCATTATATTCACAATGCAAACTCTACAGAAGTTAGCATTCATTATGGAAAACTCATCAAGCACATATAAGCTCATAATTAAAGACTGGATGATATCATGCATGGAGGTCTATTGGACATGTAGCCATATGCATATATTATATAACTTAGAAACCATCCGAGTTACTGAAAAGCTCAGTACTGCATACTGATCTACATAAGTTGCTTCGCACAGTCCCTTCTGCTATCATTATATTCACACTATAAATCACTGATTAAACATTATACAATTTAAAATACTCTGTGTGGCCCTCTGATCTAATAATGACTTTAATGTGAGTCATAAAATGCATGCAAGTGCTCAAGAGCCTAATTATATTCTGCCTATAACTTAGTACATTAGACAGCAGTGACTGTTCAAAGATTTCACAAACCCAGTAATCATGCCGGACTATATAATCCATTACAAGTAAAGGTCCTGCATGCATTCTGAATTTTATTTGAGGAAAAGTACAAAGGTATATCAAACTATAATAAAATAAAAAGTAAAAGTGCTCAGTATGCAAAATTACCCCACCTCGTTGCATTGTTATTGATGCATTAGCATGTAAGCTGCATTTTGATGGTGTAACAGGTTGTGATTGTTGCAGTAATAATGCATCGTGTTTTGTAGGTTGACCATCTGTCTTGCATGTCAATTTTTTTTTCATTATGCAAAGCAACACTATTTCCTATTGAAGCATACTGTTAATGATCAGGACTTGAGTACTTAGCTCCTTACCACTAATGTTAAACAGTAAGAAAAGGCAAGACAATCAGCATTATATACTTTGTCTAGTCTTCTGAACTTTTTTATATTATATCTAATTATAATATAAGTTAATTTTGGACCCTTGGGAACAGCAGTTTGAAGCAATGTCTTCCTTCTCTTTCTTTCATGCCCTTTTTTTCTTATAACAAATATATTTTTGCTGATGCTATACTTTGAAATGTTAGAAATGTAGTAATATCTCTTTGGAACAGACCTCTTCAATCTGAAAGAGAGGAAAAACAAATTTTGCCTTTGGGAGTGTATGTTGGAGATAACAGGGACAGCTGTTGGACATTACCCTCGGCTGAGACTTAAACAGCAAACAGACTCCAGACAGCATTACACCAAAGACCTTTCCATAATCCCCAGGTTTACAGGGATATTCAATTCTGACAGAAAAGAGAACACCATCCCTATTAAATAACTGATCTACCAACACAATATTATTTTGAAACCAATATTTCATAAAGGATTTGTGTTCAGGGCTTAAAATGTATTTGTTATTCAATATAAAGTTAAGAGGTGAAAAAATGGGGAAATGCTTGATAAGAAAGCCCTTTGATGAAAAGCAAGCCTTTTTCACATCTATATTGTTACAAACAAGAAAAAAAGTTTAGGCCACCCATCATAATAGCGGTGACAAGGGAGAGATCAGGGATTGTTTGTTTTTTCCTTGTTACACTCTTCACTGATTTGGAGAACAGAGCAGGGTGGATGGATGCCTTGACATGTTTGGCTTTATTTGAGTCAAAATTCTTGAAGGGCTAATAACTTTGGGTAACTGAAAACACACATGTAATGGGTCAGAGGTCTAAGCATTAAACACAGTAATGTGTAATATAAGAGCCTTTTGTCAGTCTCTTTAAGCAGTTTGTCATGAAGTTGCAGAGCCAGACCTGTCCTCGAAAACTGTGTGTTCCCCTTTAACACGTGCAGCCGATGACGCCGCTCCCTGTTCAACAAGCAGGAAGTCTCCAGTCTCTAGTTCAACCCGTTTCGACGGAACGACTTTATGAGCAAATGTTTTCCATGTAGCACAGGTAAGTAATGCTCCAAAAAAACGAAAATCCGTCGTGAAAATGTATTTTTTCTTAATCTATTGCCAAGCATTTGCAGTTACCACAGCTTCGAGTTTCTAAATATGGCATCTGTAAGTTAGCTACTGGTTTCACTTTCTAGCTGGAACACTGACAGAGCGCGAGCACACACGTCAATAACTTCAGGTAAGCTACGCAGTAGAAAAACAGCAGGCAGGGCTAAAGTGTCGTTATTGGTAAACTGTTTTAAATAATGTTTATTGTCGCAAATCCACCAGCCTTACTTTTATGATAGTAAATATGGCCTACTCAGTGCTATCTGACAGGAAGCTTGGTACTACAGTGTTGTGTAGGCCATGATAACTATCATGACAGGCTCATTTTCAGACGCTGTCCACTTGTACTTGAAGACAATCCTTAAATTAGCTTCTAAAAGACATTTCAAAAGTTTATTTGAGCAGAATTATGACTACAGCACAAATGTACAGTAGTCATACTGACTAATTATTTTTCAAGTAGCCTAAACATCAATAACATTGACTCAGACTTTATTACACAGGAGAATCAAAACATATGATATCTCCCATATACTTAGAGACTGACCAGAATAATACTTTTAAATATTTAATAATTGTACATGTTGATAATGTTTGTTAATATGACAGAAACCTTTTGTGGAATTATGTTTAAAATGTAAAAGTATATTTATTAAATTAAATCATGCATATTCAAAATTTAAAATGCATTGTAAAATATACATCACACGTAATTATCATAGCATTGTCTTGTTATTATGGTCCAATATTTATCAAAATATCTATAAAATCACAAAGTTCATGGTCAGACTTAAAGCCAATGCAATTTGTCATGTTTTACTACCAAATACAATCCCAACATTCGAGATGTATTCAGTGTTAAGCACTGTGATATCATGCAAAAAAAAAAGTAAAATATTAAAAAGAATCTAAGTTGGATTAAAAATAAATATTGAAATAACAATACTAAATATAAATATGAGGTGGTGATTAATAATTATTGATAATAATAAGTATTGTAGTGCCTGTGAAGAAATGTGTTCAGAAGGTGCAATGTTAAAGCCTAACTGCAATAGAGACAGTAACAAAATCTCAGTGTAAGTCAACCAAAAGTTTTTTTTAGTAGAAGACAATCCTATGCGTCTAAAAAGCTGTACTGAGCATTTGTTGACACCTACATGGAGAGCCATTAGGCAAAGGAACTGACCCCAGAAGAGTGGAAGGTGGGATTTTCTTCAAAACTTGGGCTTTAGGAAACAAATGATCTATGCTTCTTCAAATGCTATGATATGCCCTGTTTCAGGATGCCTGCTGAAAGCCCGGAGGAGAGGACGTTGGAGGTGCTGGCGCTGCCTGCACAAGTGGATGAGGAGCTGCTCTTTCTGTACTTTGAGAACAAGCGGCGCTCTGGTGGAGGTCCACTTGTCTCTGTGGAGAAGAAGGGTGACCGTGCCATACTGGTGTTTGAAGAGGCAGAAGGCAAGTAGAGTATATGTGCTGGAAAGTTTAAAAGTATGGGCATATATCAAATATGTGATTTGTTATCCTTTGGTGCTAGCTGCTATCAGAATCCTGGTAAAAACATACAAATCAAGTTTTAGCTATATGAACAAAAAAGGAGCCAAAAGTCAAACATGCAGAACGCACATGTGCCCTAATGTAAAGATGTAAAGAGAAATGAAGCCAGACTAGCTGAGTGAAAATGCCTTACCAAAAGCAAGAGCTCACAAAAAAAATTATAGTCAGTATGTAGAGGAAACATGACAGTGACAGGGGCAGAGAGGCAATGGCCAAGTTTGTGTCAAAAAAAGTGTAAACAAACACAAAAGGCAAAGCTGAAAGAAAGGGTGAGGAGCAAATACCAGGCTCAGATACTACTTTATTAAGAAAGTAGACGACATAAGAAATCAACCAACCATGTCATATTATCTTGTCAGGAAGAGGTGAGGTTAAAAAAGGGATGGGAAAAAGTGATATGCCTTTATTCAAAATGGTGTATTTTAATATTTCTGCAGACAGAGGTCCCTCAACAGTCATGGAATTGCATAAATTGGGTGGTGGTGCCATTAGAGCTTGATAAGGGGCCCAATTTGTAAAGTTTTGTCCCCCTGTCTATATTTCCCTAATGGCTGGCCTGGAAATAGTGACTTAATTTGACTTGGAAGTACTGTATGCTAATTTCTGTTACGATCATTTGACAGCTGCAGCCCAAGTGCTGTCTAAAGGGCACCACGTTCTGCATAATGTGGAGCTGAGTGTGAGAAAGCCGGCCTCAAAGGACCCATGTAGACTGCTGCTGCGGGGGATCAACCCCAACACCAACACAGAGATGATAGAGCTCTATGTGGAGAACATGATGGGGCTGAACGCGCCTGACTACACTCTGTATCCCTCCCCGGGGAAAGATTTCATCCTCATTCAACTCAGCCAACCCTTCTCAAAAGGTCCTTTTCTTTCTTAGAAGCATAATGTTCAGATTGTCATTTTATTCATTGTGTTCTTAAATATCTTTTTTTTTGTTTTGTAGATTTCCAAAACCTCAGTGCTAAGATCTCCAAGAGGAAACTTGACAGTGCCCAGGTAACTCTTGAGCAGACTGAGCAAACTGAGTCCGTCTTAGTGGAGAACCTGCACCCTGGCACCTCTCCAGACCTGCTCACTTTGCACTTTGAGAGCAAGCGAGGTGGGAATCAGAAGGTGAAGGACGTCACATTGCTGTCAGAGGGTACAGCCAAGGTGTCCTTCGTCAAGTTTGAATGTAAGTTTCTTACATTTGCCTCCTTTTTATGTGTCATGTGGATGGTTATTATAGTCAATTTATTAATTCAGTTCCTCAGTGTGTGCTATATTAATGAAGAAAGTTGTGTTCTCCTGCCCTTGGAGCTGTGGTTGCAGCGCCTACATGTACAAGGATGCATTGCAAGGGAGCTACTGACAAAAGCCACAATAAAGAACAAGAAACCAATAGAACTTATATTATTTATTTTCCACAATGTGAATAGCAGTGCATTACAGCTTCACTTCTTCCATTTTACCTTTCACAATAAAGGCCCCCAGTCTTTTTAGTTCATCTTTGGGATTCACCTCACTGTCTTCACCACAGCCTCTCTGCTCTGCAGCTCACTAACCTCACTCCATGTTGGTCTGTGTCTGTGTGTGTAGGGAAGTTCAGCCCTGACACGGAAGGAGATGTTGCAGTATAAAATACAACAAAATGTAAAAAAAAAAGCACTGATAAAAGAACCAGTAACACCGGACCTGAGCACTTTTACTTTAGCCCTGGGGCCTATGAAATACTTATACCTGCACAGGGTGTTTGCCTTTCACTTATTAGAAAATATAATTCATCCGCTGACTTCAATGCTCTGCTTCAAAGTAAAGTAAGTAGTAAGATTCCCTTAAAGATGGTTTATAAAGAACATACATGGAAGCATTGCACAAACAGACAGTGCAGCAAAACACACAAGAATACAAAAAAAAAGATAAAATACAAAAAACAGTAACATTTGAATACAAAATCTGAATTGGTGATTAAACACGCTGAAATAACTAGAAAATATGATATAGTCATTAATAATTATAATAAGTCATGTAGAGCCTGTGCTGAATATCCGAGTCAACCCAAACATTGTAAATGTATTCTCGTCAACATCTTCACTCATATTTTGGGTCAGTACAAATGACGCACTGAATACAGGAAGAACCATAGATCTGGCAGCTGCAAACTCACCTTTCTCGAATCAATATAGCACACACTGAGGACATTGTTCAACGTACTACATTTCCCATCATCACTCACTGGACATCCACATAAAAAAGTTTAAATTTCTCTTTTAATAAACAAAACCTCTGTTTCTTTTACAGCTGTGGGCATCGTCCTGGATCAGACGCACAAACTGGACGGTGCTGATCTTGTTGTGACGCCGTACTTTGATTTTCTTCAACCCACAGTAACATCAAAAGACTCTGAAACTGCAAGCCAAGATATAACTCAGAGAAATTCTGAGGATATTCAGATGCAGACCAGTGCTCCCACAGTGGTCCATGCAAACAAACAGCCGTCCTCTCAGATAGCCTCAAAACCTCCTGCCGTCCCTGAAGCAGCAGAGGCCGCGGCTGAGGAAGCCATGGAGCATCAAACACTGGATGAAGAGATGCTATCAAGTCACATTGCGATCCATGACCCAGTAAAACTTTCTTTGTTACATCTTAGCACCTTTACAAAAGACAGTGAAAAGGCTCACCCAGATTTGACCATCCAGATCAAAGACGATGGCGTTCATATTGCAGGGACTGACGCACGAAAAGTTGAGCAGATAAAACATGCCGCCATGGACTGTTTGGGCAAAATGGCTGAGATTCATTTCTACCTGGAGCCAGAAAATGCTCAGCTCCTTGCAAGGAGAGAAGTGAATGAGCGCCTGGTGCAGACCATGAGTCAAACTGGGTCACCTGCAGTGTACGCCGTATCAGACTGTAAAGTTGTGGTTACCTCCCTATCCCATCACTGGGCTAACCAGGCATGTAGCTTTCTGAAATCCCAGCTCTGTCACTTCAGCATGCCGGTGGACACGGAATATGAGAGCATGTTATATTGCAGAGAGTGGTCAGAGTTCCTGCAGGCCCTGGGTTTCTCTGCTGTAAAGGTGTCAGAACGAGGAGGGAATATCGATGTGTTCACTTTGAAAGGGATGGAGGAGGAGAAGCAGACTGCAATCATGGAGTTTCTTACAACACCCATTGAAAGGGAGACGGTCATCTCTATGGAGCCAGGCATGCTGAAATACATCCAGATCTTTTGTCATCAGCTGTTGGCTGACATGGACCAAGTGTCTATTTTTCCACTAGAAGCAGGGGATGTTTGTGGGTTAAAGGTATGTGTTGTTCACATGAAGAAGAGGCTGCAGTGATGTAAATGTCACTGGTGATTGAATGTTCTTGAAGGTTCTTAAGCTATTGTCTTATTCATTTCTGGTGCTGAATTAAAGGGATAGTTCAGATTTTCTGAAGCAGGGTTATATGAGGTACTTATCTATAGTGTATTACAGTAGATGGTGGTTGGCACACACCCCAGTATGGAGAAGGAGAAGTG
>CAFUXE010001229.1:120647-135134 GCA_903364295.1 Serranus cabrilla | reverse complement strand
GCAGATTGTTTCATCGTTTGTCATTTCTGTGAATGTACCTGATAGATCCATGGCCATGCTACTGCCTGTCAAATGGCTGAGGAGGTGTTGCAAGGTGTAGTGTCATCTATCTGCACCAGAACCATCACAGTAAATGCTCCAGGGGTGACCCGGTTTTTAGCTGATGAGGAGTGCCAGAGCATCCTGAAGGAGATGGAGAAAAAGTTTCAGGTCTATATCATGACAAAGCACGTGCCCTGGGTCTACCTGCAATACACGGTAAAGTAATGATCGAAGAGCTAATGGTGTTTCTTTTTTTTGTGTTGTTCTGTGTTTTTAAGAAGAGTATATACAACTTAATTTGTCCACACTTTCTCTCAGTTGGCCAACATTCACGTTGACGAGCAGTCTTGAGGCCTTATACAGTATAGCCAGCGTACACAGGGCAGAAATGAAAGGTTGATGGTTATTTATTGTGTTTCTGAACACAGTCTTGCCTGCTCAATGTTTTACTGCCCTTTCTTATCTCACTGCAGCTTTGATGTCAGCCTCAGCTCAGTGGCCACACATATAATATAATTTTAATGACCAATATCAACTTGAAAAACATGAAAAACTTAACATGGCTAACATAGTTTGGTTGTATAATGTGGTATAGTATGAGGAGTGGGGACTGTTTAAAAGCTTTTCTGTGACCACTGAATGTTGTCTGACACATATATGAATGTTTCCAGTCAATTCTGTGCAGTAAGCCGTAGGGCATATTAATTAAACACTGGCATCTGATTGGTATTCTTTATCAGCCGATACCCAAAGCTGAGGTATCGTTCTCAGGACTGAATAAGTTGGATCTAGTGTATTTACATCATGTTTTTCATAGCGTCCATTTTTGCTTGTTTGTCATTTTGGATTAATTATTCTGGCAATGTAGTAGCAGCTCACTCTCCAGTCTTATCATTAGCTCACAGAGGTCCCTTGGACTCAGCAACCAGGGCGAATTTTTGGAGCATGTCCTTATTGCATGTGCCTTCTTGCACAATAAAAATGTCACTTTGATAAATAAAAAAAGTGTTAGGAATGTCTTGAGCCAATAAGCAAGCTTGAAAATGGTACCTATCACTGGGAAAATAGAAATTAACCCTTAAACTCAGCAAGAGTGAAGTATTCTCAATTAGTAGTTTATCAGTGTGTGAACCTATTGGCTATTCAGCTGATGATCTGTTTAATGATCTCTGGGGGCAACATCCAATATTTCTGGGTTTCTGGTGTAGCAAGCAGATAACTGAATAAGGAATAATGGATATCAGGGCCAAGACTTCCTCTTTTTCCTCTACTGCCAGATTAGCTGTTTGCGAGATTGTAGTTGGAGTTCTTACCAAATGGATATCTACATATTAATTCTGAAACATTTTTTAAAAGTGAATAAAAAGATAAAATTGTAAGACGATAGCTTATTGGTTCCAAGATGGCATTTTGACCAATGAGTTCAGCCTCTTTTGCTATCAACACAGACTGTTTACCTGCATGTCTTCGCAAACATCATTGGTAAATACTAATCCGACTACAAATGGAACCAAAAATGCTTTTGACACCAAACTCCTATGCCATTTCCAACAGATTCTGTTTTCATATGCATCTAATCTTCTCAGCTATCTTATCATAGAGATAAATATTAGTAAATACAAATTACAGCAATAGTAAGCTAAAATTCAGAATCTGCTTAGTTACATGAAAATGAGAAGGTTTCCTGCGGTAGAAACATTAATGGAAACATTGTGTTTTTATTTCAGGACATTTTTACTACTGCATGGAAGATGATGTCCAACAGAAACTTCCAGAGAACAGCTTTGGAAGATTCTCCACAGGAGCTAAAATGTGATTCAGAGCAAACCAATCACAATGGAGCTCAACCAGGCAATGGTAATCTACCTACCTCTTCAGTAATTTCTCTGATTTCTGTGCAGTTTCAAACTATCTCTTCACCTTTTTGTAGGTCTTTTAGAGGAAGCAAAGAGAATTGTCTCAGCCGTCGATGAAAAACTTGAGAAGGATGGGTCCAATTCAGATCAACTTGATGACATGGATGGTGTGGACCTGTATACAGCAGAGGAACCAAGCAGCCTGACAGACCAGGACCCTTCTGGGACAGTTGTTGATGCTTCACAGCCTCCAGCTGAAGGGAATACGACAAGTGAGTTACTTCGGCTGAGTGATGGAGCCTCTGGTCTTTCTAGCAACCTTGAAGAAGAAGCCCAGCTGTCTCTAGCCATCCAGTACTCTATGGAGTCAAGCCATTGGTCCGTGGAAGATGAGGAGGAACAGCTGCAGAAAGCCTTGGAGCTGTCCAAGTCAATGATCCAACATGAAGCCTCTCCCAGTGTTCCTGAGAAGAGCCCCAAGGTAGACCACCTGAAGAAGCTTGGTGATTCTATAGAGGACGCCATCAAGGCAGCCAGCACCGTGCAGTTAGTTGTGTTTGCAGGTTACAGCTGTGACCTGATTCGGGTGGACATAGCCTTCGGTAAGAAGGTCGCCCAAAGACAGGTGGAGGAAAAAGTGGAGCACAGATGTGTAAGGAACATGTCAGAGTACTACAAAAAGTGTCTGGAGATTATCAAGAGGAAGCACGGAGTGGAGATTCAAATTCAGGGCACCATAATCACTGTTTCTGGTTTCAAGAACCATGTGTATGGAGGAATACATGATACAAAGCTGCTGCTGGAGAAAATCTCCAATTCTGTATCTGACCAGCAAATCCTGAGGACTGTCCGGTGGGTGTTTCATGACCCTGCCTCTTCCGCCACAACTCCTTATTCACCCGAGGCTTGTGTGTTCATCGAGAACGCTTTGAAGATGGGGCAGCAGAAGGTTGACATCTTGTTGGACAATCAGCCCCACATCATTGATTTTGAGAAGATGCAAGAATACAACGTAGCTTCAGGGAAATCCGTGAAAATCTCCAGGAGGTTGCCTGAATTAGGGGATTCAGATGAAGATGTACCAGGTAACAGGAACTTTAAAGTGTTTCATTGCTTGTTATAATTTCTGCATGATGACGCTTTTTTGTATCTAACTAAAATGGAAGGACTGTCTGTCTGTCTATCTGTCTGTCTGTCTGTCTGTCCGTCCGTCTGTCCGACTGTATGTCTATCCATCTACGTCTCCATCTAACCACTGACAACCATTCCTCCTGGTCCAGTTTTCATTAAACTTAGTAGAAGGTTATAATATGAGCCAAGGAAGAACCCATTACATTTTTGAGCCGTCTGATCATCTTTTTCTGCTGTTTGCCAGATTTTGGGCTCCTTATCCATGTGGATAAGTTACGATAATCATAAGAGTACCAAATTAAATCTAAAAGACTGAATCCTTTGTCAACAGAAGAGGAATACTCTCTGCTGTCAAACCTGCCCGAAGCAACCAAAGTGGACGAGGAATCTGACGAATTTCAGACAGTGGTGAAGAGTTTCTATGAGACCATACAGGAATACCACAGCAAAATCCGAATCATACAGGTGAAATAAAATGAGCCTGAATTTTGCAACAAAGTATTTGGCGTGTCCATATAATAACGCTTACATTTCCTACAGGTGGAGAAACTCATGAACCGACTGCTGTACAATCAGTACAAGCTGAAGAAGGGGAGCGTACTGCAGCGCGCCACATATCCTGAAATTGAACGCACCCTCTATCATGGCACAAGTGAGACGAGTGTGAAAGAGATCTGCGTTCATGGATTCAACAGAAGCTTCTGTGGAAAGAATGGTATGTGTGTGATTACGCTGTTCTCTTTCATTTTCTGTCATTTTGAGTATTAAATACTGACATCCTGTTGTCTCCACACAGCCACCGTCTATGGTCAGGGGGTGTATTTTGCTGTCAACTCTGCGCTGTCTGTGCAGGATCAGTATTCACCCCCAAATGCAGACGGATACAAATATATATTTGTATCAAAGGTCCTAACAGGAGACTACACAAAAGGCGACCACGGGATGAAGACAGCCCCGCTGAAGGAGACGGGCGATATTCCCCTGAGATACGACAGCGTGACTGATGACATCACCAAGCCCTCAATGTTTGTCATCTTCAACGACACGCAGGCTTTTCCTGAATATCTCATTACATGCCAGAGAATCCACCGCTGAAGAAAATGCATTAGTCATCACATTACAACCATAAATATGGAGAAAAGGACTCCTTTTGTCTTAATGTTTCTACTTTGGTCTCAAAAAAGTACATTTGATTTTTATAAAGGGCTAATTTTTGTTTTGGTAATGGTGTACAGTTTTTTTCATGGTCCCTTTCTGTTGATTGTTTGATCAGCTGCTCCGTTTTAGTTCTTTAGTCAAGTCTGATCAAGATAAACAGCTGAACCCAGAAAGCCCATATTTTTATGAAGTCGCTTGCCCTTTCAGCACAATGAGACTCATTGTACTCCTTAAATAGGTGTGACCAAGCAGTTTTTGCATGACATTGCACTTATAATAGTGAATTTGGCACCACACGCCCCAGTTATTATTTCCAGTTATTATACGTTGTATTTATGGTTTTGAAAATAACCATATATGATCTGCTGCACATACGTCCTGATTTTCCATAATACAGATAATAATATTATTGTGAATATAACAGTTTGATCTGTAATTCTATAGCCTGCAGACAGTTCTAAACACACTGCTCTCTAACCACTTTAACCATTAGGATTTTTATACAGACTACTCTTCCCTGGCTATTAGTTTGTACGTTGAATATAGTCAAATACGTAGATATATTTCCTTTTGGGTTCAGTTGTTTAAGTTTCCATGAAATTACTCTGTATCTTCTTGGCAATATGAGAATAGTTCAAATAACTCTGAGAATAGCTCCTGATTGTCTTCATAGTAACTTTAACTGTAATATAACTATAGAACCCTGGTGTGTTAGAAACCAGCAGCCACAGGTCCAGTGCTCTACTTTAAAGAAAATATGATTGGAAAAATGATCACAATGATTACAAAAAGGAAAATCAGGCCTAGGTTAAGAATGAGCTGAAGGCTCCTTTAGTTATTATTTGAGTTATAAACCACTTATAATGTAAATGTTAAAACCATGCACATTGGTCAAACTGACTGTGCATTTATAAGGAATGTGTATTTGAATAAAACTAAATCCATGAGTTAAGCCTAGCTATGTGCAAAACGTGATATGTCTTGATTCCCAAGTTCATTATAATTGAGATGAACACAAGCTGCATTTGTAGACATCATGATTGAATGAATGTGCCTTTTATGGAGACATTTTTGATTTCCAAAGTGCTTTGATTATAATTTTGGGGGTTTTCTTATGTCTGTGACTTCTGCCCGGGAATGTGTTTAGCCTTACCAAAGATCTTTTTTTATTGTTATTTTGATAAATTACACATAATGTTGTTTTGTTGTTAAGAAAAATTAAGACAATACACTCTGAAGAAAGATCATTATTATTTTAAAGAAAAAATAAAGCTTCTTCAAATGAGAGACCATTAGAAGTTTCTTGGGAACATTTTTTGGTTCCAGCCATTAGTGAGCTTTGATTCTGAAATTTGATTTAGTGCTCATTGTTATTATGCTCTCTGCTCTACTTTCTAAAAACTGAATACTGTACAGAATACTACTGTTATGACCAACGTTACGTGACATTTTCCACACTTAAACAAGCACATGAACATTGTTGTTAAGGTGTTCAAAAAGTTGGTACAACAGGAACAGGAACAAAAACCTATAATCCTAAAACTGCCAAAACTCAAATTTGTAGCACCTGGGTGAATTTTCCAGGTCTAGCCTACAAGACGCAAGACACAGACTGAGAGCCAGTATGATTTTTTTCCCGTAAATCTTTAGGCCAGTTTACAGCTTTATTTGATAGTGCAGAGCTATAGAGTGAAGGGACTCAGGCCGATGTAATAAGATGAGTTGGAAAACGGTTTGGCACATTTTTCAACTTTTTTTTCAACTAATTAGGACCACATTTTGTCTCAGTGGAGCATCTGGAAATAAATAGAATAAGAACTATAAGACAAACAACAAACATACTACATACACTAGTAATATGCAAAAACTAGTAGTGTAAGCATAATAATAATAAATGTAACCAAGATAGACATCACTTCCTGTTTTCACTGCAACCTACATGAAGTTGCTCCTCTGTATGTTAAAAAATGTTTTGGATGACCGGAATTCTTTTGATACCTTTTGATTATGGGCATCCACAGATTTTGAGTGTACATCGGACACTGTACTTTGAATGAAATGGACGTGGCCTATATCATAAAATTCAGCTCAGCAAGCTCATGTAAGATTTTTTTAATGTACAAAAGAGTATGCTGTAAGAATTTTTTGATGTGCTAAATAGTATGCTGGAGTTACTGACCAAAACGCTCTCAACTATTAACAGACTAGGTGAATGGCAGGTGTACCTAATAACTGACCAACTGTTCCTCAAAATTGGCCTAATAATTTGTCCCTGTGTTCCTAATAATTTGGCCTTGTGTACCTAATAATTCAGCAAGCTTATGATTAAGACACAGGTGTAGCTATGAGATAGTAAGTCAAAGTGTCATAGTTTGAAATGTGTTGGCTGCATGCATGGTGAACTAACTCAAATAAATAACTACTTATATTTAGCTGCAGCTTTAATTACTTTCCAAGGTAAGATTTAACATGAAAAAATGATACATTTAAATACATTTGCATTTTAATAAATTAAAACACAGTGACAGTATATTAAGTAGTTCAAATCAGCCCTACCTGGACAACAGTAAAATGCCGCTTACATAAATGCACCAAATATACATTATCCTTATCTATTAATCCAAAATATACCCCACAGTAAATATATGCTTCTCTGGCTATGAGAGTTAACTGTAGTGTTCGTAAAATTGTCACAGTGTAGCCTTCTGATTTAAAATGAAACAAAAAAATAAAGTTGTATCCTTGACTTTATCCTATGTAGCCCTTTCAGCTTATATACAGGGGGCTGCAAAAATAGGTATACAGTAAGGATTCCTTCAGTATCACGTGTATTATAATAGTGGTGCTTGGATGTGTACATGCCGGGGGCAAACAGTTTTTTTGAGGATTTAATATGTTTATTATTGATACGTTTGTAGAATCAATAAAATACGTTTGTGCGCACGTTTTCTTTTTCATTACTGTATACATACTTCTGCAGCCCCCTGTATATATATTTTAACTGCAGGGGGCAGCATTACACCTTGGAGCAGGTGGTCTGCTGGAAATGAAAAGACGAAGAAGACGGGGGCTGCGACAACACAACTAACTGCTAGCTTACCTGATTTATTGGATTTTAAGTTGGTAGCCCGCAAAATGACTCCCTAAATGTTAAAAGAAGAAGGGACAATAAAGCTTCAGACCCCGATAACGTGTTTGATATAGGTACGTTGACAAGTTTAATTCAAAACCATGTCAAAACAAACTATAGCCAGGTGCACACGCTGTACCATGCTAGCTACAAATAGGAACATTAGCGCGTTGCTATAACAGCTAACATTAGCTTTTCATACATTCTGTGTCTGAGGGTAACTGTTAGCACTGCTAATGACTACATGACCGAACTGCTAGTGTTGCTGTCATCTCTCATTTAGTTAATTTAACCATCAAGGGGAAAGTTAGTTATCTAGCTAATGTTAACCTAGTTGCAAAAGTAAGCATAGCCTTTGGTAAATTATAAGCTAACATGGAGGCAACACACAACGCATAGATTCATAGAACAGTTTTTTTAACTGGCTGCATTAATTAGCCACAGCTAAAACAGGGAAATATAGTATTTGCAGTCCAAGAGGGCAGCAGACATTAAGACATTTACCGGTGCTAGAATGACAACGTTAAGCTAAACTATATATTTGCAGGAGCTTAAAAAAAAAGACAACTTTCATTAAGGGTAGAGTGCTATATTTAATTTTGCGTGTAGGTTGTTCACATTGTTCGCTAAATATTAGCTCAGCATCGTTTTCATATTTGCTGACTAGTTAACATTAGCCACTCAACTTGACTTTGAAGAAGACAATATGACCTGTAAATTAGATCATGATATTTTAAAGTGATACCACAATACATAAACACACATATGATTTTGAAATCTCCTCCAAAGAACTTTTTGAATACTAAATTTAACCTTTTAACCCGTATGATGATTACAGTACCTCCTAAAACATGTCAGCAACAGACGTTTTATATTTAATAGTGGCTTCTTTTGGAACAATTTTAAACTTGCATTTTACCAAGTTAAATGGAAAAAAACAGTATTTATTCAAGCCATGCAACTGCACACATATCTTTTTAGATCATGTATTTTTAATACTGGCATGATGTAGGCCTGCATACCATAACCTAGTTTGTGTTACTGTTCTAGTTACTTACAGAGGGTGGCACGTACAAAACACGATGCTCAGAGACGAAATTTGTAGTTATCTTCTTACAAAACACAGGGCACCTCTTTACAGTTGTGATGTTTTACAAGTAAATTTGACCCATTACCCACCCTTTCTTGGAATAGACATGATTGTTTCATGTTTAAGTGACTCTTTCCGGATCCTGACATGAATGTTGTCTCCTGTCAGATGCTGAGGGGACCCTTCCAAGATGTATGCCGTGTACAGACAAGCACACACCCCCACTGCGGTGGAGTTTTCTGTGTACTGCAACTTCATATCCAGCAAAGAGAAGAATTTGGTCGTTGCTGGAACATCTCAACTGTTTGTCTACAGGATTATCCATGATGTGGAGGTAACAATAAGTGTCCTCATGTTTCTTTTCATTGAGTTTTGAAATACATCCATTATCAATGTGATATATATATAACACTTATATGTCATCATTTCAGAGTACGTCAAAGACCGAGAAATCTTCAGGTATGTCTAGATGTCATACATATTCTACCATTAATGAATGCTACAAACTTAAATGATGCATTTGTGGTCCGACTTCACTCTTTCCTCCTCCTGCAGATTCCAAACCTCGTAAGGAGAAGCTGGAGCAGGTGGCGTCCTTCTCCCTCTTTGGCAATGTGATGTCCATGGCCAGTGTGCAGCTTGTGGGAGCCAACAGAGATGCACTTCTTCTCAGTTTCAAAGATGCCAAGGTATCTTCTTCTTAGCTTTGCACTGCTTAGCTGAATTTCAAACGGCCTAAAATGTTTTTTGACTGACACCTGAGTGTGTTTGTTCTTTCACCAGTTGTCTGTAGTGGAGTATGACCCCGGGACACATGACCTCAAGACTCTCTCTCTCCATTACTTTGAGGAGCCGGAGCTCAGAGTATGTGGAAACAAGAACACAGTAGATATGAGAAAAATATGTGTTCATGTGTTCATATTTATTCTATTGTCTATCTAATTTTCACTGTTTTCACACTTTCAGGATGGTTTTGTACAGAATGTACATATTCCTATCGTCCGTGTGGATCCAGAGAATCGCTGTGCTGTAATGCTCGTATATGGTACCAAGCTTGTGGTGCTTCCATTCAGGAAGGACACTCTAACTGACGAACAGGAGGGTGGAGTTGGGGAAGGGTACGTCTGTAGTCCACTATACAGTCTGCATATTAATGCTGTCTAGAGTCTGCTTGGCCTTTGTATCCCAAATCCCTCACACCACCATAAATGTTTACATGTAGATTCCCAGTGACAAGGAAACCTAATCTTTGTTTTCTTCGTACCATTTGCGTGAATTTCACACCACTCTACCTTTTTTCATTGTAACTCTATATATATATCAAACTTACCGTAAATGTGTATCTGTGGTTAGAAGAACAACAAAAAAGGATGCACAACAACGAGCAGTTTGATTAACCCTCTGGCATCACTTTAAGTAGTTGGTCTGATGTCTTTAGAGGACAAAAAAACTCCATACAATTATATTTCAATATTTTCATATTTCACTGAGTTTAATCTTTAGTCCTGATAATAAGTACCATATATACATTAATTTTCAACTGTTGTTTTATGAAAAGAAATATGCTGAAAAATAGTAAAAACTACAACTTTTAAAAATTATTTTAGATTGAAAGGCTGACATAATTAATTGATATATAATTAGGTTCTGCAGTGGCAGCAGTGGGATCCAAAATTGTAGTTATATTGGGACATTTTAGTTTTTTAGTGTCTGTATTTTGGAAACTCTGTATATTACCGACTTAAAATCCAGAAGAAGAAAAAACATTGCCAAAAGTGAGGCACAGCAGTTTAAAATGTCTACTTTTATCCTGCTGCTGTCAGAGTTTACACTGACACATGATAGCTTTCTAATCATGTTGTATATCTGTGTACACCTTTGTGTCGTCTACAGACCAAAGTCCAGCTTCCTACCCAGTTACATCATCGATGTCCGTGAGCTGGACGAGAAGCTGCTAAACATCATCGACATGAAGTTCCTGCATGGCTACTACGAGCCCACACTGCTCATCCTGTTTGAGCCCAACCAGACATGGCCTGGGTCAGTCCAACACATTATCAGCTGGAACAACCACTTTTTGTCGTTTTGTTTACCCAGTAGATTTATTGACAATTCCAAATTATTATAATTTTTTCTGTATTTGCTGTAAAAACGACCATGGTTTTTAACACTCTTTGTTTCTTAGCATGTTTACCCTCTGTTTTCTGATCATTGTGCCAGGCGAGTAGCTGTGCGTCAGGACACCTGCAGCATCGTGGCCATCTCCCTCAACATAATGCAGAAGGTCCATCCCGTCATCTGGTCACTCAGTAATCTGCCTTTTGACTGTACGCAGGTCATGGCTGTTCCCAAGCCAATCGGTGAGCTCAGTAATTCTCTCTTTTGTCACAAAGTCCCCAGACCACCATTAAGATATATTTGCTATACATTTACACAATTTGAGGAAGTGTTGTGTTGCTAATGGGGCAGTATGGATTTAGGTGGGGTTGTATGAGGTACCTATCCATAGTCTGTGTGTAACGTGCAGTAGATGGCGGTTGGCACGCCTCCAGTTTGGAGAAAAAGGCAGGAGATCAGGACGGAAGCTAAGCCATGTACTGCTGTGGACATGGACAGAAGCACCATGTGTTTTAGACACTTCCAATCAGAAAACCCTTACATTTCTCCTGGGGGCAAAACAGGACGGGTCAGTCTCTGTGTTCTGCAAGGTAAAATCACTGTTTTTGTCAAAGAGTCTGGTGAGCATAGATGGCTATAACAGCTCCCCTGTGCCATCAGAAAGTGCTATCTGATGGCAAGGTAAAACTGTAAAAAATAGTCTAGATATTGCAAAAATTGCTGCAGTACATTTCTTGGCTCCTCCTTGAATCTCCAAACTCTGGGCTTGCAGGCTGCCATCTAACAGTACCATAGTACCTCACATAACCCACTTCAAAAACCCTCCTGATAAAGTGTTGGTGTTGTAGCGTCTGTGCTCACATGCCTTATCTTTTTAGGTGGCGTGGTGGTGTTTGCTGTGAATTCTTTGCTGTATCTGAACCAGAGTGTTCCACCATACGGAGTCTCTCTCAACTCCCAGACTGTTGGGACCACAGCATTCCCTCTGCGTAAGCATTATCAGTAAAAAATTGTACCTGTGATATCTGAACTTGTTACTTTAAATGCCTCTGGAAGTTCTGTGATGTTCATCACTGGATAATGTGTTTTGGGGACGTAGGTGTACAGGATGAAGTGAGGATCACACTAGACTGTTCCCAGTCTGACTTCATTGCCTACGACAAGATGGTGATCTCTTTGAAAGGAGGAGAAATGTAAGGGATTGTTGTCGCCACCAGAATGTACAAACATAAACAATGTTGGCAGGTTATGATACTTTACTGACCGTTGTTGTTTTGCAGTTACGTGTTGACCCTCATAACTGACGGCATGAGAAGTGTCCGGGCTTTCCACTTCGACAAAGCTGCTGCCAGCGTCCTGACAACCTGCGTAAGTCCTGCCTTCAACTGTGAGCAGGAAGCCCCTTTCACAAACAAATACTTTATCTACCGTCATATTTTATATGAAGGAACATTAAGTGTACAGAAACATACAAAGACAATGCAGATATAAATAATTTTCCCTCCATCTAAATGAATACATTTCAGATAAATTACATGTAAATAAATATAGAAAAAGCAAATGAATATATTAAAAATCAATCAATAACAAATTAAAAAGGATAATGATAGTAATAACATGACATCCATAAGTACTATGCTCAGGGACATTAAGTACAATTAACTGTTCTTAGTTATTTCCATTTAAAATAGCCTTTCTATTATGTTTCTGTAGACAATTACAAGACAGAACATAAAGTGCTGCAGGTATTGGGCTTTGACTGACAGAGCATTAATAAACTAAGGCCAGTAGTTTCAGATTAAAGCTGCTGAACGCTACAGATTTCCACAAAAATATATTGGCAGTGAGATAAAATCTCGACTTTACCTAAACCCCACAGGTAGTATTTTATATCTGGCTGACCTTTTTGGCTGTAAAGTAAATACTGACTATCCACTAAGTCTGTCAGCTTTAGGGGCTTTTCAGTAGAAACTGATGCGTCACACTCTGAGCTTTCCTCCTTCAGATGGTGACCATGGAGCCTGGCTACCTTTTCCTGGGTTCTCGACTCGGAAACTCTCTGCTCCTGAAGTACACCGAGAAACTTCAGGAAACGCCACCGGAGGAGGGCAAAGAAAAGCAGGACAAAGAAAAAGAGAAGGATAAGGACAAACAGGTACCTTTGGGATTGTGTAAAATGTGAATTTTAATATTGGCTTTTGCTTGAAGCCCATCTTTATTTTCCCTGGATTTCTGCCTGGGCAGTTTCAGTAATTAGTTTAGATAAGGTGCATGTCAGTCTTTCAAGTAAAATGTGCACAGGACTCACTACACCAGAAAACTTGGAAGGATTCTTGTTTTATTTGACAGCTTTTCTTCAACATAGCCAACAAACTAAATTATCACTTATGAATTCCAGGAAGAACCACCAAGCAAAAAGAAGCGAGTCGAATCTTCCACCAACTGGACGGGTATGTTCAGATTTCTTTCTTGCAGTGTGCCAGAAGTGTGTGTGTGATCTGCCAATCTGTGCTTTACTCAACTTTTTTATGTTGTCAGATGAGGTGGATGAGATAGAAGTGTACGGAAGTGAGGCCCAGTCAGGCACTCAGCTGGCCACCTACTCCTTTGAGGTGAAAAAACAAAAAATGTGAATGTTATTTCTATGTGAATGCAGACCTTTGTGACAGGTGACTGAGTTTCTGTGTTCTCATACAGGTGTGTGATAGCATACTCAACATCGGACCGTGTGCAAATGCCTCCATGGGTGAACCGGCCTTCTTATCTGAGGAGGTACTCGCATTAAAACTCTTTCTCGTGTCTCTGTAGATCAGTGGTTCCTGACTGCTTTGGTCTAAGTACCATAGTTCCCAAATGTGTTATAAATGTGGTGATTGTTAGGTTTGTTTGTTTTCTACTGTTAATATTTAGATTGGTTTGGTAAACAAGCTCACTATTTCAACCCTTATCCATTATTTTTTGGAAACTATGTCAACCATATCAACCCGTAGCTACAACACTGATAAAGTTGGGACTGTGTTTAAAACTTAAATAAAAACGGAATGCATGAAATTCAGAATTCAGGGTGTATGATTAGAAAAAAATAGGTTATCAGCTTGAACATAATATACTGTCTTTGTACAGTTTTCTTTTGACATGTCACAAAGGATTAGCAAATGATCACATTCTGTTTATTTATATTTAGGCAACTGAAATAGCCATCTAATATGAATTCATTAATTTTTAAGATACCCTACAACCTTTCCAATCCCCCCACCAGCAGCTGTAGAAAGACCCCCTGCTGTAGATGTTACCTTGTATTTTGAGGTTTCTGACTTGGATGTTCCTGTTACCCACAGTTCCAGAGCAACCCTGAGCCTGACTTGGAGGTCGTGCTGTGCTCTGGCTATGGAAAGAATGGTGCACTGTCTGTACTTCAGGTAAATCGTCCTGATCACTGATGTGATGTTTTGTTTTAAAGCATGTCTACCTGGTCAGATATATGTGTGATAAATGTTACCGCACCATCCTAAAACCTGTGGTCGTGAGGGCCGTCTGCCACAGGTCCAGTGATGGTGCTACAGTGAAGTCTGGGTCTACCAGGGCTGCCTCAGAGAACGACGGAGTAGCCTGTAAACACCCCAGACACACGCTCAGTCTGTCATTTGTAATTTGTGGTTTGTAGCACCAGCATGTTGCAGTATTTATATTCCAGAAAGCCTAGAAATGTTCAGTGTCCTGCTTCTGACTTTTACTTGCTTATTGTTGACATGTTCCCTTTCTGTTCTCAGAGAAGTATCCGACCTCAAGTAGTCACTACGTTTGAGTTGCCAGGCTGCCACGACATGTGGACGGTCATCTCAAACGAAGTAAAGGAAGACAAAAAAGTACCGTGTACTTCTGCTTTGCACATTCAGTTTTCCACTTTAAAGAATGAGTCATGAGTCAACAATGGTGGCACCATTTTTTTTTTTACGGTAAGA
>CAFUXE010001229.1:93968-120624 GCA_903364295.1 Serranus cabrilla | reverse complement strand
CTCAGAGGACGGGGGGGACACAGAGACCACTGAGGACGGTGAAGATGGAGAAAAAGACAAGGAAGATAAGGAGAAAGAGGAGGAGGAGAAAAAGACGGAGCCTCCCATAGAGGACGATACAAAGACACACGGCTTTCTCATTCTGAGCAGAGAGGATTCAACTATGGTAAAAAATCAATACACTTTTTATGTCCGGCAATTTTAATTTGAACAAGCGTGAAGATAAAAGCTTTGGATGGAACCTTGTTATTCTCAGGGAAAAAACGAAACATATCTATTATATGATTTGGATGTTATCTAGTTTAACTTGCTGTGTTTTCGTATTAACTAAACCTGTGTTTTCGTATTAACTAAACCTGTGTTTTTGTGCAGATCCTGCAGACGGGCCAGGAGATCATGGAGCTGGACACCAGTGGTTTTGCTACTCAGGGACCCACTGTGTTTGCTGGAAATATTGGTGACAATAAGTACATCATCCAAGTCTCCCCCATGGGCATTCGGCTGCTGGAAGGAGGTAAAATATGTTAGAAATTGTATTTTTATGAAGTGATGATTATTTTTTTTTAGCGGTCGTCATAATAAGCAGTTGTAGGAATTACCGAGCAAACAAGTAGGGAGAACTTAAAATGCTTGGTGTACAGTAATAATACCATAAAACCAAATCTTCCTTTTTTTGATTATTTAATTTTGGAATAAATGTAATCTATATATCCAACACTGTGATTCCCACTAGTGTTACCAACACTGGTTTAAAGAAAAAAATGGGGCTCCACATGGTATACATATAAAAATGCTCACATTATTATACTGCTCTGTTTAAACAGCTTGCTGGTGTGTTTTCACAGCATCTGGTTAATGGAAATGACCTTATTTTGTTGACATGTTAAATGAGAAATGTAGCATGAAGTGGTTTAAATGAAATGTCACTGTTATAAGCTCTGGATAATTGATACAAGTGTTTGTTACATGTGATTCGTTTTAGGACCATCAGAGATGAAAAGTCCAACTAAAACTGTTTACATCATGCTAAAATAAATGGCGTAATTTTAGCTCAAACCCTAACCGTGCATTGTGGGGTTAGAGGGAGCAAACGGTGATCGGAGTGAAAAAGAACACATGCACAATATTAAAGTAAACTGAAGGAATTAAACACAATTCCAACCAGTTTACTGACATTTTCTTCTTCAATTCTGCTTTCAGTGACACAGCTCCACTTCATCCCTGTGGACTTGGGCTCTCCCATAGTGCATTGCTCTGTGGCGGACCCGTACGTGGTCATCATGACTGCAGAGGGAGTGGTCACCATGTTTGTGCTGAAGACAGACTCATACATGGGGAAGACTCACCGGCTGGCCCTGCAGAAACCACAGATCCCCACAGTGAGTGAAACATCCCCATCAGTTCTTTTTATGTGACAAATACGCCCCCTGCTGACCAAACTCCAGCTCCTGGGCTGCAGTGCCTGCTACTGCTGTTTCAGCAGGGCAGGATTACATGAATTACACTCCCTGATCTAGAAAACTAGATTCATGTGACAGCAACAAACCTGTTAAAAAACCTTGTCTCATTCAACAGCAATCACGTGTGATCACGCTGTGTGCTTACCGAGACGTCAGTGGGATGTTCACCACAGAAAACAAAGTGAGCTGCTCCATCAAAGAAGACCTCATCATCAGGAGTCAGGCTGAAGCAGAGACCATCATCCAGGACCTCAGGTAAGAGCATCACCGCCACACACTGAAACATACACCAAGTCGCCACACATCCCATTCATCTGTTGACGGAAGGATTCATGTGTATAGTAACGCGGTGGACGATGAGGAGGAAATGCTCTACGGCGACTCAAATGCCAGCACATCGCACGGAAGGGATGAAATGAACCGCGGCTCAGGCTCACAAGGAGCTTTTGGGATTGATGGAGGCTCAAGCAAAGCAGAACCGAGCCACTGGTGCATCATCACCAGGGAGAATGGTGTCATGGAGGTATGGGCTGTATGTTCATCGTAAGAAAATGTATTCATGTCTTCTTCTTCCTTGCTTCACTGTGTTTGTTTCTGTTCTGACAGATTTACCAGCTTCCAGAGTGGCGATTAGTGTTCCTGGTGAAGAACTTCCCTGTTGGTCAGAGAGTGCTGGTGGACAGTTCGTCTGGCCAATCAGCAACGCAGGGGGAGGGTAAAAAAGAAGAAGTCACACGTCAAGGAGAAATCCCACTAGTCAAAGAAGTGTCTTTGGTTTCTCTTGGTTATAATCACAGCAGACCATATTTACTGGTGAGTGCTTAATTAAAGAGCTTCATGGAAAAGAATTCATTTTAAATGAAAAACAGGTATAACAAAAAATGTTTCATGTTTTCCAGGTTCACGTGGAACAGGAGCTCCTGATCTACGAGGCGTTCCCGTATGATCAGCAGCAGCCACAAAACAACCTGAAAGTGCGCTTCAAAAAAGTAAGAGCTAAGACTGACGGAGACGGACTAAATCAGATGAAATATGAATGAAGCGAATCTTTACTGTGGTGCTTTGCTCCGCACAGGTGCCCCACAACATTAACTACAGAGAAAAGAAATCAAAGCTGAAGAAAGATAAGAAGGCAGAGAGCAGCGCCACTGACGACAGTTTGGCTGCGAAAAGTCGGATTGCCAGGTTTAGATACTTTGAGGACATCTCTGGATACGCAGGGGTAAGGAGGCCATACTTAACTTGTGACAAGCAGTTACATCCCATCACATACTCTTTTCATTAACCAAATGACCCTCCACATTTCCCTGATGTTCCAGGTGTTTATCTGTGGGCCGTCTCCTCACTGGATGCTGGTCACCTCTCGTGGAGCCTTGAGGCTTCACCCCATGACCATCGATGGCTCCATCGAGTCTTTCTCACCCTTCCATAACATCAACTGCCCCAAAGGTTTCCTCTACTTCAACAAACAGGTACACAGAGGACACACTCTCACTGTGGTAGTGATAGGCGAGTTATTAGCATCTCTCTTTTCTGTTAACTCCACTTTGAAGAGGTAATATAAGCATGTGTAATTAGTAATGTTGCAAGTAGTATTGAGGACGGAACTCTGTTATTCCTTATTATTTCCTCACATCCAAAGTGAAGCTTAAAAACAGTGGTCAAAACCTTTTCAGTGGTCTTGTTGGTCACCATAATCCCGCCCCAGCCACTGATGTAAGCGGTTTGTGGTTCGAGATCAGCAAGGAGTTGGTGCTGCTCTGGAACCAGTTTTTTTTTTTGGCCCAGAGCCGGTTCTTGAGCTGTTGAACCGGCTCTAGACCTTGTCTAAATCTTGTCAAATTCAAAGCTCAGTGTTTATTCTGGGTAACTTGATGCTGGGTTGTTACACAGACTCATCTGAGAAGCTTTCATCAGGAACTGTTTGGAAAAGACTCTTTCAGCACTCTAAGCAAACCAGCTTCGAGTTAGAGCATTACCACCACCACTTGGACTGCAGTCACTATACTGTAATTCAAATGGCTGCTGAGTCAATTACTACACCTAGTGGTTAAAGTTAGTACACTGGTCCGTGCGGGTCCAGTGTTTGGCTTAATATCCAACTGGTTTCATTCACATTTCTACACATCCCCAACCCTATCAGTCTTTGCAAAACTCACCAGATGGGTTTCAAAACAATGTTGAATCACAAATTATTTTGAAATCACTTGATAAAGAAACCAATAATTACTGTGGTTAAAGCTGGTAAAACATGTCTCTTTCGCGTTGCCAAAGACGAGTGTGGTCTTGCACGGATTTAGTCTTAAATGAATATGTTTCTGTTTGATCATCAAGAACCTGTGAGCTATCTTTAATGCAGGTGATGGAAAATTTGAACGGTCCTGATCCTTGGCGGCTTTAAGAATCTGAAAGCTTTGAACTTTTTTATTTAGCAGAACAAAGTTCAGTTTTGCACGTGATAATTATTAGCATGAAATTGCATGGTAGCAACAGTGTGAGTTAAAAAGAAAACCCATTTTTGTAAATTGAACTCTAGCTGGTAGGAAAAGATCAAATCAAGTTGTAGGAGGATTGGTTGGTTGGGGTCCTGTTTCAAAATGTTCTTTTAATGATGTCTTTAATGTTCCTCAAATACAGAAGTCTTCTGCTTTTTATCCACTTTGTCTTTTATCTAGTTTCTTCAACAGTGTGTGTGTGTGTGTCTGTGTGCGTGTCGTCCCACAGGGTGAGCTGAGGATCAGCGTCCTGCCCACCTATCTGTCCTACGACGCCCCCTGGCCAGTACGAAAAATCCCACTGAGATGCACCGTCCACTACGTCTCCTACCATGTGGAATCCAAGGCAAGCTTCCTCTCGCTCAGCCCACACAGCACCAGAGGCACCAGAGCAGCGACGTGACACAAATTCAGGCTGAAACACATTCCCCGGACTCACACACCTCCACTTGCATAACGCCATGCAAAATAAAAAGCGTATCGATCGAGGCCGCTTTGAAAAGTTTGAGATGAAAGCCCTCTGGCCTTAAAGTTTTCTTAGTACGAGAGAAAAAAATCAATGAGGGTGACTTTGAAGGGATTAGTCTTTGATGTGAACTTTTTCTGTTCTGTTCTGATTTTAGCTTTTTCTTCCCCTTTTAGGTGTATGCTGTGTGCACCAGTGTGAAAGAGCCCTGCACACGCATCCCCAGGATGACGGGAGAGGAGAAGGAGTATGAAATCATAGATCGAGGTCAGACAACAAACACACGTCTATTGTTTACATCACAGAAGCCTTTTACATAAATTCCTCTTTATCAACACCACCAGATGTAAAAGTGTATAGGGCATTCTTAATTCATTAGCTGACTAACTGTTTGTTTTGATCTTTCTCTATTAAGATTTATTTCCAGTCATCCTGCTTTTTTCATGATAAATTACTTATTTCCTAGAAACTTTATGAACACATCTGTGGTCAACACAATATTTAAAATTGTATGAAGCACACCAAGAATAGTAAACAAATGTCCTTTGTCTATTGGACAGAATAATTGAGGGAAAGAGCTGCTTTTTTAAAGAAAGTCACAGACTTTAATGTATTGTTGGCTGAGTTTTTCACTTCTATGCAGCATTGATCCCCGAACATGTTTTGTTTGACTTCCATCATTTGGTTTGGACTGCATTCTCACCTGCAGTGAAATCAAGTGTGGTGAACTCGGAAGCGAACCAAGACCCCAATTTTTATTTTTTTTTTAGCTGACACAAAAAATGCACTAGAGTTTATTTTCAGGCAGACCAAACAGCTCTGGTGTGAGTGCCCCCTAACACTTTCTTTAGTTGATGAGCCCAGATATGGTTACAATCCTCATTCACACAACCAAATCCTCCATATTTAGTTTGCACTTAATTAGCAGGTGAAGGGCATTTCAACTAGGGATGCATGATATTAGAAAAAAACTGATGTTGCGATTTTTTTTCTGCAATATATAGTGTACTATGAAAAATAGCCTACAGAGACTTTTGCCCTCTCTGGGGGTTCAGAGGCTTGCTTCCCTGCAAGAAAGTTTGCTTAAATCTGTTGTTTCTCTTGTGTCATTCTGCAGATGAACGTTATATTAATCCTCAGCAAGAGAAGTTCTCCATCCAGCTCATCTCTCCGGTCAGCTGGGAGACCATTCCCAACACCCGGTAAAAACTGTTCTCTTTATACATCCAGCCCCTTTTTGAAAAACAAGAGTGCAGTCTAAAAAAAAATCAATAAGAAAGCCTTGTGTTAATCGACATTAAGCACCTATAAATTAAGAGGTCTGCACAAGCCTGTGGCAATTTAGTTTTCTCTTTCTCTCTGCAGCTGCTCCTTCCATTGGAGGCTTTGTTCTGCTTTTAAATAACTATGGCGTTTAATTGAAAATCTTTGGTCATTTATCCAAGCTATAGATAATTAATTTGGTCTCACATGGCTGCCTTCCCTCATTTCAGTGAGGTTCAGTTGGAAATGTCAGGTCATTTGTTAAAGTCCCTGGTCATTTAGTGGTTCTGCATTAACTTAACCTTTCACTGTGAAGAGCTGAAGCACATCAGGAAGTCTGGCTTGTTCCAGCATTATTGTGTGGGGATCTATATCACTTTCTTTTCTGTCAAAGAACGTTTAGATTTGTTACTATAATGTGGAGAGATTGTTTAGTACTGGATCTGTCTGCTGCCTTGGACACAATTAACAACAATCTTCCTCTCTACACTCACTGAGCTTTGTGTCTCAGGATCTGTCCTCCGCTGGTTCATGTCCGACCTCACAGGGAGATCTTTTAACGTATCTTGAAAGGGGGAATTATCTAAATAGCACATCCTATTCACAGGGGTGCCTCAAGGGTCAGTGCTAGTTCCCCTTTTCTTTTCAATATACACCACCTCACTTGGAGCAGTCATGGTTTTTCATATCACTGTTATACCAAACACACACAGCTATTCCTGTCCTTCCTGCCAAACAACCTCACAGTGAAGATCGTCCTTTTAATCTGATATCTGTGGTACTTGTGGTGGTGGCACGCTGTATAAATGTCCTCAAGACGGGACATGTTCCCAATTATGAGGACATTTATAATAGGCTTTTCAAAGTGACTTCTTATTTGTATTTATGAACCCTGGATGGAAAGACAATTCCAAAACTGGAAATGGAACAAAGGAAAAGGAACAGGCTGCATGAGGAGCAGGTTTCATATTGGTGGCTGATGTTGTTGTGTTTAACCTTAATTATCAGACAGAAACAGCAAAGTATACAAAGCTGAAAAGGTGAATGTGAAAGGTGAATGTGTGTGAATGTGTCTCAGGTTCGACCTGGAGGAGTGGGAACATGTGACCTGCATGAAGACGGTGTCCCTGAGGAGTCAGGAGACGGTGTCGGGACTCAAAGGCTACATCGCAGCAGGGACGTGTCTGATGCAGGGGGAGGAGGTGACCTGCAGGGGCCGGGTGAGCAGCACTAACACTTTCTGTCTTTTACTAGAGGAGGGAGTCCTCGCTCCCCACATGAGGATGGAAACGTGTGCTGACAGTTTGTTTGTGTGACTGATCTGTTCAGATTGTGATCATGGATGTGATTGAAGTGGTGCCGGAGCCGGGCCAGCCCCTCACCAAGAACAAGTTCAAAGTGCTGTATGAGAAGGAACAGAAGGGGCCGGTGACAGCTCTGTGCCACTGCCATGGTTACCTGGTGTCGGCCATCGGACAGAAGGTCTCAGCCACACTCTCACATCACAACCCTGGAGCTCACAAAGCTGCTGTCTCATGTTGATATTACTGACATTGAGTCATTGAACGCTGCTACAGCTGTGTTTGATGTTAGTTTAACCCTTGTGCTTCATTGGGGACATTTTTGGCTTTTTAATTTTTCAAACACTTTGGCTTAGTTAATGTATACGGCATATTTTTGGCAAGGGTGTGAGTTTTTTCTTCCTGAATTATGGGAGTTCAACCTCAGCTCCTATAATAAGGCTTGTGAAAGTGAAGCCAAAATATGCACACTCAGACTCCTAAAAAATGTCCCCATTGAAACCAATTAAATCCACATTTTTTGTAATCCTACAGCCATCATAGCATAAAATCATGCACTCTTAACTAAAATTTTAGTTTTACGATCTTCCACCAAAAATGTTCTCAAATGCCTTTTCCATTTGTCATTGCTGCTGGTTTAGTATTTATTACATTACATCTAAATCAGTGTTTCTGCTAATTATAGACGTATCTCATCTCATATCCACACATATCCTTCTTTTAGTATAGTTAAAATAGTTTTTTTTCCATAAAAAAACAACAAAAGCAGTTTTATGTAAACAAACTGTCATTTAAAGATTTGGAAACTGAATGCATATGTGGCTAATGTTTGCTTCAAAAGCATTAAATCAGTGAAAGTAAAGTGTTTTTAATCCGACACTGCACAAAAATCATTATTCATCAATAGTAATGTTGCTATCTATAATCACTGATATATTTTAGACTGTTAAAAAAAGACTGAGCATTTAGTAAACATTACAATAAGTAATTTGTTTAGAAGAATTTTTGACTAAATTAATATTGCTGTAAATATGCAGAAATGCCGGTAGTAAGCTCCTCCATGTCCCTGCAGATCTTCCTGTGGGTGCTGAAGGACAACGACCTGACGGGCATGGCGTTCATCGACACGCAGCTCTACATCCACCAGATGTTCAGCATCAAGAATTTCATCCTGGCTGCTGACCTGATGAAGAGCATCTCACTGCTGCGCTACCAGGAGGAGAGCAAGACGCTGTCACTCGTCAGCAGGGTGAGCAACGATGGAGGATTCTTTCTGTTTGTTATCATACTAATAAAAGTGATTGTTGTTTATTTTTTGGAAAATCTGGCACCCAACAGAGTGTTCAGGCATTTAGTTGTTCTCTGGATGTTCGAGTTAAGGGCGGAGTGTTACTGTGATCAGGCCTAAGTGTTGTGTGTTGAGTGTAGAGGAAGATTAACTGTAACCTGTGGGCTGCATTACACACAATGCAGTGTTTATTGATTAAGAGGTACAAGGTGGTATTGATGCTGTGTCTCCTGTGGGTTTCTGGATTCTGTCGAGTTAATCTTGTAGAGAGAGCACAGCTCTGGCAGCTGGAGATAATTCAGGGACTGTAGCTGTCTTTGTAGGGATTTAACTGTTTTCTTATTGTTTTGGCAACAGGATGCAAAGCCCCTGGAGGTTTACAGCATTGAATTCATGGTGGATAACAACCAGCTGGGATTACTGGGTAATGATTGTAATACCCCGAGGAAGCAATTTCAATTAATTTAGAAAAAAAAAGTCCTTCTGTTCTGATTAATCTTTCTTTTCTTTTAGTGTCCGATCGAGACAAGAACCTCTATGTGTATATGTACTTACCTGAAGGTATGTGAAGTTTTTCTGACGACATATGCAAATGGAATGTATGTCAGTATTAAATGTACCTCCCTTCATGTAATGTGGTTTCTGTGGTTGCAGCTAAAGAGAGCTTTGGGGGAATGCGTCTGCTGAGGCGAGCGGACTTCAACGCCGGAGCAAACATCAACACTTTCTGGCGTATGCCGTGCAGAGGAGCCATGGACACCGGCAGCAAGAAGTCTCTGACCTGGGACAACAAGCACATCACATGGTTCGGTAGGTGACCAAGACCCAGAGAGAGATCTCCACCTTCCCTTTCTCATTTTTCTCATTGGTGGGCTCTTGCCCCCACCTATTAAAAAATGATGGCCTCTAAGATTGCAAAGCAATGGGAGTTTTGGTTGGCCTTCAAGTATGAAGTCAGATATGGGTCATAATTCCAGCGCACAAAATGTCTCACAAGCGATGCATTTGATTTTAATTATCTTTTTAGTTTGCTTTTCCACAAGTTAGAGAGTCACATCCTTATGTCACTGTATATGTCTCATTTATCCCAGAAACACTTGTGCCAGTTTCAGGCATAATATCAATAACTGCAGACTACTTCGTCTATCTGCAAATGTTGCTTCTGGCTTTGTGAGCCTATATTGGCATCCAATCCCGACTGTTACAACACACTTATGCTACTTGTCTTGATCACTATGGACAGCGATTATGTTCTTATTCAGCAACGCTGAACGTACGATGTTGATGTTGACCTGTGTTGTAAGCTAACACTAACCCTGTAGGTCTAACTAGCTACCCAGTAAAGACTACCTGGTGTCAATCACATTGCAACTTAATCAAATAAAATGAATGATACATGTCTAAGTTGGTCCTGTTGGCCATTATAATCCATCCAGCCCGACATAAGTGGTTCGTGGTTCGAGACCAGCAAAGACTTGGTGCTGCTGTGGAGTCAGTTCTTGGCAGTCAAAACATGAAGAACTGGTTTGAGATTAGGCTCCAAATCCGCCCTCACACTGAATGACATTAATACACATTATAATATATTATTATTATATTATAATATATTAACCACCTATGCTGTCGTCGCAGGTAATGCCAATGCATTGTTTTTGTTTTTTATGTGTTCCCACAGCAACCCTGGACGGGGGCGTCGGGCTGCTGCTCCCCATGCAGGAGAAGACTTACCGCCGTCTGCTGATGTTGCAGAATGCTCTGAACTCCATGCTGCCTCATCATGCTGGTCTAAACCCAAAGGCCTTCAGGTTTGAACCTGCCCACAGTTGGTCACATATCAAGTCAAGGATGAGATATTTGCTTGTAATTAGATTAATAGAAGAATGCAAAGGGAGTTGTTTTATTTTTAGATTAGCTATGTGAGGTTTAATATAAATAACCCTTTCGTATGTCGTGTCCAGAATGCTGCACTGTGACAGACGAAGCCTGCAGAACGCCGTGAGGAACATCCTGGACGGAGAACTCCTCAACAAATACTTATACCTCAGTACGATGGAGCGCAGCGAGCTGGCCAAGAAGATCGGTACCACTCAAGACATAGTAAGTATATAGTAGCATCAGAAGAGACGATGCAGGCAGGTTAGATTTCCTCTTCTAATCTCTCATTTCACCACCAGATCCTGGATGACCTTCTGGAGATCGACAGAGTAACAGCTCACTTCTGAGAGCCACGTTCCCTCGCCTCGTCCACTCAACACTGTTTTTTACTGAATTGAGAAAATGTTTTGTTATGGCCATCTTTGTGTAAACCTCATTTGTTTTTCTTACTTAGACAAAAAAGAAGACAGACTTGTTTTCTTAGGATGTTTTGTATAAAAAAAATCAGTAAAAGTGATTTACACAGATCTGTATGTCCACCTCAATTATATGAAGATGATTATACAAAGTAAACTTTATTTGAGCCTCCAACATAAATTCATACAGAGACATATTTTTGTAGGCAAACCCAGAAGTAGCATTGCCAGGGCTCCTAGTGGCACACCTGGTAGAGTGCATACCAGTCCTCGCAAACGGACGGTAACATTAAAAAAGGTAACATTGTGCATTAGCAAATTACTCCAGGGTACAAGTGGAGGTATTTGCTAACGTACAACAGAACGTGAACATCTCTTTAGCTTGCGTTAACCACATACCTTAAATCTTCATGCATCTTGCAAACAGCTTTGTTAATAGCAGAAAACCATATTTTCTAAGTGGCTCCTTTAACTCTTTCAAACAAAATCTTGATGGCCTGCACAGTTCAGTGTTATTCTGAATGTTGTGCACAGCCCTTTTAGAATAGGTGCATATCTGTTTTGCTAAATACACAGCAATGTTTCACAGATAAGCACGATGGAAACAGTTCCTTGTAGTTAATGTAAATGATGAAGAAAGATACCTTGAAGGCGGAGGTAGAACATTTTATTAAGAATGCTAAAATAATTTAAAAACATTTGGTTAGATGGCAGTGGAGTATTCCCAACAGGACCCATATGTTGACATGCAGTAGCTCTTAAACTCAGACTTAACATTTACTTATCTGTCTTTCTGTTATTAAAAATATTGACATTTTCAGGGCAAATTATAAAGAGACTAAAAATAAGATTACACTAAAAATAATTAAAATATACAGGATAATTAAATAATTAAAAACCTCACAATAGGCTTCTGTGTTCTCAAACTCTTGTGGTGTGTACTGGGTATACAGTCTGATTTGGATTTACTTGAGTAGCACCATTCCTTGCAGCTGTGAGAGCTGCTGCAGAGGTGAAACGGGCTCCTTGTTGGATTGCGTTAGCTTATGCTTGGAAATGGTTCTCTGTTCCTTCTTGGTGCGACACCTGTGCACTACCTCAGGTACTCGTACATGTCTGCATCCAGAGTTATTAGACCAAAGTATGACAGGACCCTCAGGAAGGAGCGCGTCAGACTCATCGCTGCCATCTCCCATCTGCAAATGAGTCACAGCGTTCAGATTTGGTGGCTTGTTCGTGAAATGTTTTACATTACTGCACAAACTAAATACGTCTTACCTCAAAGCCAGTTCAAATTTGAGGCCCTCCCACGTTGTCCTCACCCAGCGGAAGACCCAGAGCCGGGGCAGTATCCCTGTCTTCTCTGCCTGGATCTTCCCCCAGCCTCGAACCGCGCTACAAAGCAAGTGTACAGTATTTGCGATACATTTTTTAAGGACATTGCAGGTTTATTGTGTCCAACTGTAAAGTTTCCTTAAGCAAAGTTATCGCTGCATTTAGTAAATAATGTGAGATTGAAAAGCTGCCCTGTTTTTTTAGAGCATGTGACCAGTCTTTACAAATGTAAGGATCAATTTACAGCTCATGAACCTGAACCTGAGCATGCTCACACACAGTTTACAGCAACCTGGCATGCAGGTGTGTTAAAGTCTGTGCCCCTCTGTGGTAAGGGTAAAGTTTGGTTCAGATTTAAGTCGAGGATCTAAAGTCGCTTTCAAATATATAGTCTGCTACGATTGTGCCTGGTGTTGATTCTGAAATGTCCAAATTCAACCTAGAATGCGCTGTGTTTACGTTTGCTTCTTCCTTTGGTTGGGACTATGTTCTCGGACATACACACCAAAACGAGTTCATTTCAAGTGAACCTAACAGCTCAGGTGTAAATGCCGCCTAAAACACGTGTTCCCTGCAGTGTAACCAGCAGCACTGACCTCTTGGCCATACAACAGTAGCGGTCCACCGGCGCTCCCAGGGTGATGTTGATGCTTCGGACCGTGTTGATGTTGCGGAACACGAGCAGCATGGGCCGAGGCATCGCCTTAAGCACCTGCATGATGCTGTCGAAGCGATTGGTGGCCATCTGGCGCATGTACTTGGTCTCCTCTCGACTCAGGATGTTGGACAGACCAAACTCCTGCATGTTGATAGGTCGCTGCAGCAGCATCTCGCAGAACAGGAAGTACTCTGCACGAGAGGAGAAATGATTGATTGTGCAACAGTATTCTCTGTTGGATTTAATTCTTAAACAAATGGATGGTAAACAGTTTATTGTAATACCAAATAAGAAAGAGGCTAAGTGTGCTTACCTTTGACACCAAGTGCTTTGGAGTACTTCTCCATTGCCGCTTCATCCCTCAGGACTATGGACCTCCACAGTTTACAAAGGGCTACACGGTCCCTGAGGTCAAAGGTCATTGTTACAGCAGACTGATAAATATTCGCTGAGGTTGTGACTTAGCAGACAAAATCTTACCGTTGACTGAGAAATTCATACAAGCCGTGGTCTAGCAGTACCAACTCTGCCTTGTTATCAGAACCTCGTCGCACGAGAACTGCAAACACAAACAACTTAGCGATAATATGGACTGACCTGACTGATGAACTCACACTTGCAACATCAGTCCCCTCTTTTCTTCAATCCCTTTAGAGGTTCAACCTCAGCTCCAATAATATATAACTAACTGTGACCATTGAGCACAATCTACCCACTGTCTTCGCTGGTGCAGTGGAACCTCAAGGGATAGTTCAGGATGCTAAGCTGTTAGCTTACTTTCCAAGCTCCGCTGTCGGAGTTTTGTAGTTTTGTAGAATAGATAGTTCCGGTAAGCTTGCAGGCTCTTGAAACTACAAGGTTTAAATAGTGCCAAGGGTTGTTGGTTAGACCTAGCTAATAGCTTTACATCCACTACACCACTGGCAAGTATTCCATACGACTTAATGCCCACAATCCCAAACTATCTCTTGAAGTTCCACTGTTGTCCTTGTGCTGCTATCAGAAGGCTTTTAAGGATCATTTTTCATATATTCCGCTACTGATGTACAATGAACTAAAATTAGCGAGTCTGATAATATTGGCTTTGATCATCATGAAGATTGAGACAAAACAATAACACACATGTACATCGATGTACCCACCATTTCCAGGGTGAGGGTCAGCGTGGATGAATCCCGTGTAGAATATTTGCTCAGCAAATGTTCGGATCAGTTTATCCGCAGTCTAAAAAATAACATTTGATGATGTATTTCAGACAGTGTTCTCATGATGCTCTACTCCGTGTATGTGTAGAGTGCATCAACTCACATCTCTCAAACTCAATCCTCGTCTTTTTATTTCCTCCACATTGTTGACTTTGCAGCCATTGCAAAACTCTGCAGTCAACACTCTCTTTGAATGGAGAGAAAACAGTGAAAAAGCTTTAGTCATAGAAAGGCAAAGTTTTTTTTTGTACAAATGATAATAACCTCACCTTACTTGTTTGCTCCCAGAACACTTTGGGTACAACAACAAAACTCAAGTGTTTCAGCTCTTTGGCACATCTCTCTGAATTCCTGGCTTCATTCTCAAAATCCAACTCCTGAGCCAATGTGCCCTTCAAGTCCTAAAGAGAGCACAATAAAATCAGTAAAGGACCAAACACCTCACACGGACAAAAACTGCAGGTCAACAAAGAGATATAAATGTTCTCTTACCTTAAGAACCCATCGGAAACCAAAGCTGGGGTGCATTAATTTAACAATATCCAGCAGGATCTCCAGTGTTCTGATATCCCCATCAAACCGATCCCTGAGGTCAATGTACTGCACCTGTGGGCACAGGAATTCAACCAAAACACACGTTTATTATTATGCTCGACAGTTTAGACTGTCCACCCCCCAAACGGGATCAAAAATAGATTTTAGGTCGAACTTTAGGTGTAGGCGGTTTAAACGATGTTCAAAACCAAAGAAATCTGAAACACAATGGTCTGCTTATTCAAGGGACAGTGCCTCAAACCTGCATTCTCTCTAATGGCCAGCAGGGGGTGACTCCACTGGTTACAAAAAGAAGTCTGTTTGAATAGAAGTCTATGAGAAAATGACCCTACTTCTCACTTGATTTATTACCTCAGTAAACATTTCTGTAATGAATTTCAACTTTGAATGGCTAGTTTCAAGTCTTCTGCTCTACAACATATTGTTCATTTAGTAAATTATGGTCCAATTTAAATTAGACAATACCTGCAGGATTATGGCCAATGGTAGTGTCTGACAGTCAGAGTGATGGGAGGAGAAGCAGCTGCAAAGAAAGACAGGTTGCTAGCTAGCTAACTAGCCTGTAAAAGCATCAACTCAGCAATAATAGAAATTGAGTCTAGGAGTGGGTGTGGTTTGTTCTAAAGTGGGCATGTAAAACTGTTCCACCAGTAGAGACTGACCTCTGCACTACATCACTCTATTACAGCATCAGGATGTCTATATTTAAACATGCTTTTAAACCTGGATAAATGGTCTCTGGTTGTGTACTTTGCCCTGAAAGTAACCGTGCCAGGAAATAAAAGGTCGTCTTGACACGTTCATGATCAATGCTCACCTTCACAGCAACAGGAGTCCCATCAAACAGTTCCGCTTTATGAACCTGGGCCAAGCTGGCAGCAGCTATGGGTTCATAGTCAAACTTTTTAAAAAGCTGCTCTGGGGTTTTACTGAAGTCTTCCTCGAAGAGAGCATCCACCTGTCACACACACAAACACCATCCTGAGAAATTTCAAGCTGTCCTTCTTAGCTGAACCATGAGCCGTGTTTGTGTTGCAGTTCTTACCTCTTTGTACCTCCTGTTCAAGGCCATGTCTTCCAGGATTTGCAGGGTGCGGATGTACTCAGGGGGCAGCAGGTGGTTGAAGGAACACAGACCTTGGCCGAGTTTGATGTATATTCCTCCGTTGCTTACAGCTCCTTCCACCATGCTCTCTGCTGCTCTCTGGTGGCAGGCTGACATCTCAGCCAAGTATGATGGGCTGCTCTAGCAGGGGAGCATGGCAGTAAGACATGATTGTCCATAGGACACACATCAGTGTTTGTATTTATTAATACAATCTGTGAATTGGCAGTCACTGGTTTAAGTGTGCATCCAATTCTTGCAGTTACTGACTCTTGCAGTTACTACTTATTCCATTGAGAATTTACCTCATCTTGGCCCTGAAGAGCCACATTGGTGGTCCACCAGTAATCCACGGAGATGATGATTCCCACAGAGAGAGATCTGAGGACACACAAATAAGAGGCTTAGGGGAAGTTCAAACATCTGCATGATACTGTGTGTTAACCTAAAAAAATCACCTCTCATAGTTGGCTCTTATTGAACAGTTTACATTCTTCAACAACATTCTTTTTCTGCTTTTATCCCTCTTTTATTCCTTTGTATGATTTTTTGGCTGTTTATACGTTTGTTTTGGAAATGAATGGACACACTTAATGTGAGTGGAGACAAATTCCTTGTATTTGTGTCACACATGAATGTATTTTCTTGCACCGTAAGCTTCAAATATATGCATTATCAGTGATATTCTCCCTCAGCCCCCCAGAGGGTCCATCTCACTAAGTTCATTTCACCTTTTAAGGCAAATGGAATGACACATAGGGTGTCGGTGGAGATTCCCCTGACAACAAATTTCTATAATCTATGGAAATGATCAATGAGTTATGTTTAGATTCTGATACTGAATCCAATGAGCTGACCTCAACATATGAATTGATATGGTACATTAGTCGACACAAATATAGGCACCTGAAGAAGCGACCAAATCCATCTATGACAATCTTCATCTTCCTCCTGTCTCTGGGTTCGGACACAGCATACTTGACGCCCACAGCCACAGGTACACTGACAAAGACGCCGACCACGGTCTTCCATATCAGCCCTCTGCGCTTCCCTTCCCTTAAAGCAGGAAACAATCACATTCATTAAGACAGCCACATCATCGTGGATAGAGGTTCATCTGTCTCGACGGACACTACCTGAGTGCACTGAAGGATCTGGTTGTTTGGAGTGATGAGCGAGGATGTGTGTATCTTCGGAGCAGAGCCATGTGATGCAGGCACAACCTTAACTAAAAAGAAAAGAAAAAGGGCACTGCATGAGTAACTTTTTTTTTTTTGTTACACAATATATGATGCAGAAAATGTAGCTTGATGTGATTTAGAAATGGTGTTACGATTTATTTATTTTTATAGTCAGCAATTGACTAAAACTGAACAGTAATGATGTTTATTTAGCTATTTATTTTATTTATATTCTTATTGTTATTTTCTCAGTTATTAAATATAATTTTAAAGTCTATGGTTATTTATAGAACTCGCTGACAATGTAATACGTTGTTTGTATAATTTAAAATAATGTGTAACAATGTTAAATATTATTTCAGAAAGTTTAATGGTTGAGAAAGTAGCTCTCTGAGTACATTTGCAGAGTGGTGAAAAATCAGTGCACAATCCACAAAAAAAAAGAAGGTATATTTACACTTCAACTCAAGAAATGATTGTATCGTCCATCATATCAGTTATTGGAAAATTTCCCCCCCTGGGATCAGTATCTGCATCGGACCAAAAATCCCACATCTGTTGCTCCCAGGATAATAATGGGTTCCTTATCAGGCATTAGACCCCTACAACCAACCACTTCTGGCCAACAATATGTGTAATTTAATAAACTGTTCAGGCTCTAATTCAGAACTGAATTGGCACTCTGTTATGAAAACTTGGAGCACTCCTGGTGTAAACATTGCCCCTTAAGTTGGACATTTTATTGAGCCAGTAAATACTTGCCTTTTCAAATCATAGTCACATGAAGTAGTCATACACCGGCTTCACCGGCTTACCAGAGTTGAGGACAACATTCCTGTGAGCCAGGCAAATGCCACTTAAGATCTGACTTATATCCATCTTTATACACAAGACACTAAATGTGTTGAGTAACACTAACAGTGTGTGTATGCCGGGAAGGAAGAAGAGGGAGGGCGTCTACATCAAGGCCAATATGACCAGCCTGGGTACTTAGTTGTTTTTGTTAGCTGTCTGCATCTGAGGGACAAAATGTCTCCAGAGTTGACAAATTGATGTACAGATAGCAGTGATGTCAGGGACCTGAGCACTGGAATATCAAACAAACTCTCAGTCACTCACACTGAATGATGTTTCCCATCACCACAATGGCTGACACAACAGTGAGTCTTGATGAATAGTTAGCTGTTGGACTAACAGCGTCATTAATTGCGTTTCATAAGGAGGCATGTTTTGCTGTAACATGTTAAACTAAGTTACATATGCAAATACACCTTAGCAGACATGGCAACCCAAGCCACTGCATGTGTAATAACACTACGTCAATGTTCAGTTTATCTTTTACACAAAAATACAGCTTCAACTCTTAAACACTGCACAAGTCTACTGGTATCTGTTGCTCATATGACTAGCTGAGTTACAGTTAACGTGGCTGTAGGTCAACTAGCTAACTTTGGCTAAAGCTAATGTAAAACCAGGTTAAATCGACTTAGAAATATTGTTTATTTACCCCTCGAGTGGTCTCCACTGTCATCTTTGCTGGGTTCATACAAAAGCTCTGCTCACAGAAATTAATGCCCTGTTAAATGTAGTCGACCACTGTCAGTACCTCCTTGATCACTCGGTAGCTATCCAACGTTACTAGCGATTCTACTCGCTATTTATCTAGCCAAAGAGTGGAAAAGAGAGAGCAAGAGGATACCCTTCTTCCATCGACTTACTTCCGTTTAGTTTGCAGTGGACAGCATTAGCTTTTATTCATAGGTCTATTAGATCTTTTCTCCGTCAGGAGTGGACAGTTAAAGATATGGAGCATGGTGTTGCCATCACAGTTTAGCAACAACAACAATAATTTTATTATTGTATTATAATTATTAGATTGGTTCAAAAAGACGTGCTCCACAAGTTTCCTTCTGAAAATAACAAACAAACGTTACTCTACTTCTTTGATAAGAATATTTCTCTTAAAGTCACTTACAAATGACTTCCATACATATTATAAGAAATTTAAAAACATGTGTAAATTAACAACCTATAGTTTCCCTATGCATAAACACGGAATTTATGAATAGGCAAATATTGTTAATTTCTGAAGTTTGACTAGAGGAGACTGTACATTTTTTTGTGTATTTGCAATGGCGACACAATTTTATAAGTTGAATATAATATTCCTTAGCCTCGCACTTTTGCTATTTTTTGCTGACAACATACCGGTTGAAGTCTGTTTCAGAGTGGACCTAAGGACTGCAGAGACTTCTCTTAACATTGTACTTTCTGGTAGGAGGTTTCCAATAATACGTCATTAATGATACGAAGTGGTTCGAGGCGGCATGCCCTTATCCTATTGTCTCATTGGCTTATTATTCATGTCATTCCCGTCTAATTTACCTTGCAACGCTAACTTGGGAAATTAATAATTGGAGGGAGCCTATTATTTAGGGCCTTATTTTATTCTATGACCTTGAGAAATTTTAATGCAGCCTAATAGTAAAATATTTACTTGTCTCAGTCATAGACTGTATAAATATATATCTGATCCTCCTAAATGCACTTTGAAAGCATTGAGAGAGTAGATGGTAAACCAAAGAGTTATTTACAACAGTTATGGTTGCAGTCATAGACCAAAAAAAAGTAAGAAAAAAGGACACTACCGCAGACAGTGCCACATGAGACATTAGTGAAGTATTATTTCTATGTTGCATCCTCTTACATCAGGTAGGTCTCTGTGGGCCCCAGTGTCCTCATCCCAAGCTATATGGAAAGTTAACAAAAACAAAAAACAACTAAAGGGCTAGAGTTGCTTGAGTGGTTCTTGTCATTATAACTAGATTTGTTGGGATTTGTGTATCTAATATGTTACAAATGTTAAACAGTATATTTTATGTCAATGTGCGATGCTGTCAGTGCACAGAAGAAGCTACATTTAGAAAGGTTACATTTAGCCACAACGAAACCGGAAATGGGGATTTGACTTCAAAAGAAATGTCGTAAAATTACTCACTTAATATTAAAAGAAAGATATGCGGTCAGTATTTATAACAAAACTCACTCATAATAATAAATAAGATAATTAAGTGACATATGCGGTGAAACTGGTGCCCTTAAAAAGTTACAGTGAACCATGACTAAAATTTCATTGAGTATTTTATTTTGAAAGATGTGACAAATTAGTTTTTCATCTAGCTGGCTGCATGGTCTACCGGATGCTGTAGCGACCCGTGTCGCTGCAGTGTTGCGCTTTCCTGTTTACGGGCGGGAAGAGCGAACTGGAAGCTACTGTGTTCAAATCGGCAGCACATTTGTTTTAAATGTCCTTAATGCTCATGGTTTGCAAGTTTTAATGATTTACGGGATATCGCAAGGTCTTTCGGATACGTCGTAAGTGGACCGTTGCTGATAATTAAAGGGATTTTTGGAGTGTGCAAGGCAGATGGAGGATCCCCCTGCAGATTCTGGCGGCGGTGGTGGCGGCGGTGCAGCAGCGGAGGGCCCCGCGGTGCAGGTGGCAGATATCTGCTGGCCGACCGGAGCTCTCCCTCTACGGCTTTTGGAGTGGAAAGTCAAACCCGGGTCTCTTGTCAATGTGGACTCCGTGTTAGCACTGTGCGCTCCCATACCTCAGGAGAAGGGGACAGAGGCTGCCAGGCTACCAGAGAGAAAGGTGAAATCGGACCGTGCTGGAGTAGTGAAGGAGCTATGCTGTCAACTTGGACAAGTCATACCTCCCGGGTGAGTCACTGTGCTTGCTATAGCTAGCTAATGTTCACCAACCTGCCCCCTGCCTGGGTAGGACACAGACAGCATGTCAGCTGTAGTTTTGGTACCGTTTTTACAGCTTTTGACTTTACCCGCAGTGTAACGTTAGCTAGCTAACGAGCTAACATTGCTATACACAAGTGCTAGATAACGTTAGCTTGTTTGCTAGCCGTACTCGAACCACCACTCGCAGGCAGCGTATGCTCATAATAAGTGTCAAGCATGTCAAAATAAACAAGCAGACTTTTGCCCAGAACTTTCAAAATAAAAATGCATTCTTTAACATATTCTGTTACTAAACACTTGAGCTGTTCCAGTCACAATGGATATAAAAAACAAATATAAGATTTCTTTCTAGCGAACATTACCTGAATTCCTAATCGCCTGTTTGATATATTTACAACTATGTTTACATGCAATACATTTTTACGCTTTTATTTTGAAGGCGTGTCCACTCATAAAGTAATGTCGTTCTGTGTGGCTTGACGCAACCGTTCCTCGTGTGCGTGCAGTGTGTACAAGCTGTGTAGGTTGACAGGTAGAGGACTGGCCCGAGGCTGCTGCTGTCCCACTCAGTTTCCACCGCCTGTTTAAGTGCTTGCTTCTGCTTTCTCGCCTAATATTTCAAAATAGCAGATGTACTTTTTGTTTCATCAGTCGCCAATTTTTAAAAACTTTCCTCAGATATCAGTAAACATTTACATTTCTGATTCAGAACTTAAAATCGTTTGCTGTCACGTCTGTGAGAGAGGAAGTTATGCCCTAATACAAAACAAAACAACTTCATGCCCAGCAAGTAGTAAAATATGACTTATAAACTTTATTTATACATAGGCCTTGCATGCAAATAAGTAATTGTTCATTTAAAGAGAATCCTGCCGATCTATGAAACCGTTGCCCAATTGCTGGTTTACCTGAAAGAAGGTACTATTTAACTAACAAGTGTTTTGTTTTGTTTTGTTTTGTTTTGTTTTAACAGAGGTGTCATCGTCAGAATAGAAGAATGCAGCCATCCAATAGTGATGAAGGGTTTATGTGCTGAATGTGGCCAGGACCTGACTCAGTAAGTACATGCAAACTGTCACTTTTTTATGCACAGTATGTTGGACTGGTAATGGGATATTATTCTGATAAAAAAAATGGTAGGTAAATGATCAACTGATAATGCAGTGCCAAATTAATTCACTCATTGACTTAACCAGTGCAGCATCCACACACAGTACACAATACCAATAAATGACATGTGTGATGTGACAGATTATGTCCATGCACTTCATTTTAATTCTTTCGCAAATCACTCTATAAAAGCCAAAGTATGTTTGTGAAGTTTGAATTGAAAAAATGAATGACCATTTAAAGAGTTGGAGCTGTTTTGTTTTTGTTGTGTTAACAATAGTAATGTCAGTTAGATTAGGTTTTTCTTGTTCCTGTTTATTGTTAGGATGCTAAAAAACTGGGACATTGTCCAAAACGTAAATAGAACATAATGTAATATATGTTAATACTTTGTGAGATATATTTGGGTCAATGTAAGGGAAATGGTGGAGTTGTTCCACAAAATGTCTATTTTTAACTGATATAGTTTTGGTTGTATTTTAGCCACATAATAAACAAGCACTTCAACAGAAACTAAAAGATGTTTAAATGAAGCCTCATGCGTGCATTTTGGTCCCACATTTCTTCTGTTATAAGCTAAAGTTTTTTAGTCTAACTCTAACCCTCCCTTCCCCTAAACCTACCCAGGCAGCTGGGTTTGATAGGTTAATGTTCAATCAGATAAACGTTTTTTATATTTGTAAATCTAAACTCTTACACAGACGCTTACACAGTGTCCCAACATGTTTGGAATAAGGGTTGTATGTTATTATTGATATAAATGTTTTGCTCACGTTGTGTCCGGCACACTGGGTTGAGCTGTTGCAAAACATCTCTACAGAAACAATGTAAAAATAAATGCTTACATTAAGAAATTAAGAAACAATAGAGCGTCTAAAGTATTTGTGGTGGATTCTTTATTATTTGATACCATCAGGTGGCACCAGAGATCAGACAGAGGGAGCTGAGTGCATCTCAGGTCATGAATCAAGTGTTCTCACTCTGCACTCCTGATGTCACTTAGATAAAGAGGTCAGTTAGAATCTGACACAAGCTAGAGTTATTGCAGATTTCATTAAAGAAAGGAGTACCTGTGTGTCATTACTGTGGGGGTAAAAGTGACTGAAGATGTAAATAAAATAGTTTGACAGTCAACACCTCAGAGTTTTCATTGTGAACATACATGATGAGACTGCATCTTTAGCAGCAGGCAACATGTTTTATGTATAAATAGACAAAATATCAGTCTTCAAACTGCAAACAATCAGCTCAGTCACTTGCTACCTGTCGTTTTCTCTGTGCTGCTGAGTTGTTTGTGAAAGCTGCTATTCTTCTCAGTCACAATAGGTTGAAGGACCTAAAAGATGCACAAACCACCAAATGCATGACTCCCACACTCCTTCTTTTTTTCCTTCTCAGGCTGCAGAGCACGAATGGGAACCAGCAAACTCCCATCTCCACAGCAACCGTCTCCATGGTGCACAGTGTCCCTGAGCTGATGGTCAGCTCAGAGGTGAGTCATATGATGGAGATGCATTGAAAAACTGGGCTAGTAGGCCACATGTACTTCATATTCATGCCATTATAAAATCTCAGAATGTGTGAATTGTTATTGAAAGTGTTTATGCCCCCCAGAAGCATTGCAATATTTTTCCAAAATATAATAGGTTTTTGAATTGTGGTCATATTTCATATATTCAAGCTCCATGTGGAAAGGAAATACATGCTCAACATTTCCTGTGGATTTTCAAGAATTACAAGATGGAAAATGGTCATATTCGTTTTAAACTTAAAGTATTTAGAGCACACTACTCTCTGCTGAAACATGATACAAAATCATTGATAATAATAATAACTTTTAAGGTCGAGGTTTCCATAGACAACATGAATAAATTGCATATTTAATATGTGTAAACACTTGAAATATGTAACAATGTCAAAGATTTATGTGGAAATATCGCTGTGTCTTTCTTTACCTCCAAAATCAAAACCAGTGCATCATTCCAACCCCTCCAGGATTAGTGTAATTCAATCCAATTATATACAATTGTATTACTCTGTTAGGGCAATTACATGCAGCTCACTACGCAGGACACACACATGCACACACACACACAAGATGGGTAAAAAAGTGGTCATGCTTAAGAGAATCACAAGATATAGACCTAGAACCAAATGTAAAATTATTGAAATGCACCCTTTATTAATAAATAATTCTGTATTAAATACTGAGGATAAAAAAATGAAATAAATGAAATGAAATACTGAGAAATTCGTTATCTGCATTTACTCCAACAGCAAGCGGAGCAGCTGGGCAGAGAAGACCAGCAGAGACTCCACCGAAACAGAAAGCTGGTCCTGATGGTGGATCTGGACCAGACACTGATCCACACCACTGAACAGCACTGCCAGCGTATGTCCAATAAGGTATTATTTCAACGCATCACTATTCTGGAGCTGGGCTGCGCAATTACAGCAAAACATAGATTACTCATTAGCTTTGCAAACATCAGGCATTTATTGAAAAAAACACTAAAATGTTCTTGTTTTTCTGTAAATATAATTAAACTGAAAAACAAGTTAAAAAAAAAGATAAATGAAATTATTTATATGTGTGTGTGTGTATATATATATATATATATTTTTTTTTTTCTGGCAAAAGTGTATATCTATGATAAAGTTCACCTTTCTGAACAGTAAATCGATTTCTTTGCAAATGATCACAGTCTGTTGTTTCCTTTTTAGACAGCATCTCACCTTCTTTTGAATCAGGGTTGTACATGCTGTATGTTGTTCACAAACAAGATCTGCAAGAATTTTTATGAACATAATTGGATGGACAGTTTCAGCCTTTTAATCTATGCAATTCTTATTCAAAATCAACCTGATTCTAAGACCAAAATCTGTGCATTTAACTGACAGTCATAGCTAACACTCTATTCATCTCCTCCAGGGCATCTTCCACTTCCAGCTCGGCCGCGGAGAGCCGATGCTGCACACACGACTGCGCCCACACTGCAAGGCATTCCTGGAGAAGATCGCCAAACTCTATGAGTTACATGTCTTCACATTCGGGAGCCGACTTTATGCACACACCATCGCTGGTAATGGACCTTTTACATGAATCTGCTCAGTTTTATTGATGTTATTGAAAACAATATGCTTCTACTTGTACTGCCTGTTTGTGTCCATAAGAGGGAGGTGTCTGCTCATGTTAAGTGTTCCAGCTGATGTCAGGCTGGATCACTGTTGTGCATCCGGAGTCTCCATGTGCTATTGGCAAACGGCAGGAGTGTTACATTTTAAAATGCATGTTGAGTTATTTAATGCTTTGCTTTATCACTTTGAATTAGCAGGTACACTCAGACACCCCACTGCAGTTTTAGCAGCGCTTGGCTGGTAGCTGAACTGCTGTTGGAAAAAAATTCATTTTATGATTTAAAACGATTATATTGAAGTGTGCTTATATGCTGTCTTTTTGGTATTCAGGCCGCAATCTTTCATCTTACTGTATTTAATGGAAGCAGCCTCTGTCCAGGACTGTTCGGCCTCCATATGATGAATGTTTAATGCATTTTGAATTGGATTTTACTGCTCGTCTGATGCAGGGGGGTCGGCTTGTTTCAGAGCAGGGCTCCAGCTTTTGGCAGCCCCAGTTGTGGTAAAAGGAGTCTGTATTGTTGAGCCAGGGCGGGTCTCCTTCCCGAGCCAAGGTTCAATCAATCTGTGTATTTCTTCTTTGATATAAAAGCCTGAGAAGGTTTCCAACAGTTGATTTAAAGGTGGAGAAAATGTTCCACTTTGAGTCATTTCAGCCAATACAATGGAATATTATTTCTATGATTACTTACTATTAATTGGCGTGGCTGTCCTCTTAGATTCTTTTAATTTAATTCTCTATTGCTTTTAGAACTATGGGGGTGTTTTTTTTGTTTGTTTTTTTAGAACAGAAAGGCATAAGGGGGTGACGTGGGTAAAATAACAACATAATAAGTCAGTCATGATGCACTGGCTCCCTCCCAGAGGCTGTCCTGGGGCGGCCCGGTATATGAAGGGCTGACCTGCAGGGAGGCAGCCAGCTCCCAGCTAAAGGTCCGGGGGCAGCCCGAGGCAGTGACACCTGTGAGAGAGAGATTAGACGTCTAAATACAAAGAAACAAAATTAAGAAAGAGAAAGAGAGGGACAGAAAAAAGGCTGGACTCCATTACTATTAATAGATTCATATACTACGACTTCTACTACTGCTGCTGCTGCTGCTGCTTCTTAGTCATCATGTCCTGCTTCTTCTTCTGTCGTCATCTTCTTCTACTCTGTTGTCACCTTCTTCACCTCCTCCATTGACTTTTTTTCTTCTCCATCATCTTCATCCATTGTCATCTTCTCCGTTGTCTTCCTCTTCTTCTCCTCTCATCTACTCTTTGTTCTCCGGCTCAATATCCTTTTCCATTATCTTCCTCTCCAACTTAATTTTCTCCTCCGTCTTTTTTTCCTCTTCATCATCCTCCTTCTTCTCCTCCTTCTCCATTGTCATCTTCTTTGTCCTTTTTTTCTCTTTGTGACCTTGGAGAGGATTTCAGATATGGTTGTATTGGCATTCAAATATGCATCTTCTTTTTCTTCATTTTGCACTTAAATCTTTTTTTCTTCTTCCTTTTTTTTTTAGGTTTTCTGGATCCTGAAAAGAAGCTTTTCTCTCATCGGATCCTTTCCAGAGATGAATGCATCGACCCTTTCTCAAAGACGGGGAATCTTAGGTAGGAATTTCCTTCAGCCACAAACAACAAATAAATGAATCTGTAGTCTAAAAGGTGGTGAACCTGCACCTGGCACTGAACACTCGTTTAGTTTTTACCCTCAGTTACAGGTGTGTTTTGCTCCAGTCACATTTAACTCACTGTGGCTTATACTTTTCACTCTAACATATAAAACCTGCGCCTCTATGGAAACAGTGCAATCAACAGAACTCAGAAATGTCTTTTGGGTAGTAATGTTATAAATCACAAGATGATTAAAACAATGGAGAATTTATACATATTTTCCCCCACAGGTTTTTACCAATATTAGAAATAATCTTGGCTCCACTTGCTGAACATATTGACTATTTACATTTTCTAACCGGCTCGGGTTCGAGTCCGACTCAGAACCCTTCCCCTCTGTCTCCCCCTTCACTCTATCTACTTCTACTATAGATAAAAAAAAAAAAG
>CAFUXE010001229.1:68734-93958 GCA_903364295.1 Serranus cabrilla | reverse complement strand
TATCTTTTTAAAAAAAAACTGAACAATGACAGTATATTTAATGTTCAAACTGATTAACTTTTTTTTTTTTATTGTATTTGATTCAGTCGGATTTTATTTATGTTTTACACATTGATCCAACTGTTTTGGAATCAGGGGTGTTGATAAAAGTTGTTTTTTTTAAAAAGGTAATGATTGTACAGTTGGTGGATTTCAATGTGTGATCCACTCTGCTTCTCTGCAGAGAATTCATCCAAATAATTTCCAAGCTTCTGTAACCGTTTGTATCATAGTACGATCTGTCTGTACTGTCATTGACTGTGGACGAGCACCAGCAGTGGGGATCCATTATTCTCTCTCAGTGTCACTTAGGAATGGTTGTCGGTGACTCCTTGCAAACAAAATAATTTGGCTGATGGTGTATGAAATTGTGAAATCTGTCAGTGCAACATTACTCCAGCCAAAGCGAGATAAATACCAGCCTCACAGCGTTCATGTGGAAAAGTTTAAACATGTGTCAAACAGCTCAGCAGTTTTACTAGTGTCCTGTGATTTTCCTGACAGGAATCTATTCCCTTGCGGAGACTCCATGGTCTCCATAATTGACGACAGAGAGGATGTGTGGAAGTTTGCACCTAACCTCATCACTGTGAAGAAATACATCTACTTCCAGGGCACGGGGGACATCAACGCTCCCCCTGGATCACGGGAAGCGCAGATGTCTAAAAAAGGTACAGTCCCACAAAATTCTTTGATAACATGACGCGCGTGTGTTGCTGACAGTTTATGCAACACCGAGGGTCAAATGGACAACGCAGAATGTACTGTCCAGTGAGTAAAGTCATTTCCAGTACTGTGCACATTGCCCTGTGAGAGGCACTTTTAACTGAAGTTAACAAGCAAGTCAGTCCAGTGGGAATACTGCTCTTTTAAGTTCATAGTGTTAATGCTGAATGTTTCACAGTCCAGTACGTAGTACATAGAGCCACACTGGTTCCTGTACTGTGTCTCACTGACACTTAGAGCCAATGAATTGCAACAGGAGATCCAATTCTGTGGAAACATTCAGTGCAGTTAATGAGGTTTTAAGTAGTGATACAATATGCCCTTCTTTTTGTCTCAGTGCTGTTTTTGCCATTTATTTTTAACAGCACAATTAAAATGCATATATGTTCTTCTATTTGCAAGAATTGTTATGTTTTTGTCACGGATGTATAAAGATGCAGTTGGAGGCAGGGCCTTGTACATGCAGTTGAATATTTCTCATTGGGACATTGACATAAAAATATCTGGTTCTTCTATGGCTCTTACACGTGTATGTAGCCCACTGAGCAAGTGCAGTAGAGACGCCTGTTGGATGAGCCAGATACAGTTTAGCCCTTCGCTGACTTATAGATGGAAGGATTTAATTCCCTAATGTTATCAGACTTAATGGATCATATTCTCCACCGTTTGCGGGCGTTGTGATGTTATAAAATATTTATCCGCCAATTTATGGATGTCTTTTTGCTAATGTACGTCTGTGGGAAAAGGTCATGTCGTCGTGTGATGAACCTGGAACTGGTAACTGTTTGACCACAATGTCAAATTAGCTCCCAGTGTTCTCCCTGTGAGATTGGTTTCTGCAAAGTAGTGGAACACATTTCATTATTATTATTGATTATTTGATTTTTGATTCATGTGATTTGGAATACATTTTTACATAGTAATATCAAAAAATGGAATATTATCTTACTCTTCATGTACCCATTTTAAAAAAGGTCTATACCTGTCACACTGACAGGAGAGTCATCCCAGATGATCCAAGCATATGATATCATTTATTACAGAGCGTCGTTAAGGCTGGACCCAGACAATAAATAGTCATCAGCACTGCCTTCATGTGCAGCCAGTACCTGTCACTAAACAGGGATGAATCTTCTTAAAGGGCTCCAGGGTTTCACCCTTACATGTCTCTCTGCATTGGACTCACAGCGTTATTGTCTTTATTATGATAACAGGAAACTAGCTGCTTGGAGCCAGCCAGTGTGTCTCCTGGGACTTGTATAGGACTCCCCCTCATTTACTCCCACTCTCAGGCTGTCACATCAATTAGTGATAACCGGTGGTTGTACTGATCCCATGTTACAACAGCTGCCAGGCTCAGCGACGGCCCTTATATTCGTGATACAATGAAAAAAAGGAAAAGAATGGGGGGTTTGTTTTATTGTTAAAACACAATCTTTAATTTTGCCAATAAAAGCTCTTGGAATATGACTTATTTTCCCCTCAAGCAACTCTCTTTTGTATTTTGCTGCCTGTACAAACGCCCTATGTTGTCGTTTTTGAGGGGAGATCAGTCTGCTCCTGTTACATTACACATTCCGTTGGACCCATTGTTAATGTAAACCTATTGACTACTGTCCCTTTAAGGACACGTAAATACATGGTGGTTTAGTATACTTTTGACTACAGAGGGGCCATATTTGGCTTGTGATGATCCTTAAGTGATGCCACTTGTAATATTATATAATGTGGAATGTTATGTCATACATTGTTTCAATAAATACTCTGACTCACTGTCCTGTAGCATTTCAGCCTTTCTTGATCTTCAGATGCTGCAAACTGTACAAGTTTGAAACAGTGTTCCTTGTTTTTGAGGATGTATTACACTTGACACTGTTGACTAGTTTTGCCCACAGTCTACTTTGCTGCACACTGGCCCGTTCTTGCGTGCTATTCCTCCTGAGATTATTTAACTACCCTCTTCTGTACATCCTGCCCTCTGGCTTCAAGTGATACAGTACATTACACTTATCACTAACAGGAGTTTATGTTGTGTAGAGTTTATAGTACATCTTTCTAGAGAATTCAGAAATGATATGATACTTTGCCTCCAAAAAACACAATTTTTGTATGTCAAGTCTCACTGTCTCAGTATCACTTCCACTGTCTTGTGGATTGCTCTGTGTTGTTGACAGGTTACCACTAGAGAATTTTATTTCATGCTCAAATAGAGTCGCTTGGACTTGAGTGACTCAGTGTACCCCAGAGGACTCAGATTTGCCTTTGAGGAAGATTCTACACCATGAGTTGTTTGCCAACACAGGAAGCCAGGGCAGCTCTTACTAGGCTTATATCTGAGTGATCCCCTGGGTAGGATGCACTAGTTTGAAGTGTTATGAAGGTTATTACTAAGAGGTTCATAATCACAGGCTTCCATGGTGCATTAATGCAGCATAATGGTTATATGATGTCAAGTATTGTGTGAAATCTGAACTAAACTGCATTGCACACATCATGATAGATCATTAAAAAGAAAAAAAAAATCTTGAGATTTTCGAACTGGTCCTGAGTCTCACTTGAATATTGTATATTGACAGTTTTCAGTTTTCTATTCTATCACTAAATACATACATAAAATGTTAATAGCAAATTTAAAATATAACAGAAATGTGACTGAACTGTGCACTGTTCCCCCACCTTTTGATTCTGATGCATGTGTCCTTGAATACTGTGTGATCGCTTTGTCTTGTTCCATCAGGAGGCCCGTCAAGTCGACCAACAGAGAGCACAGAAGCAGTAGGGACACTTGGTGCCGATGAGCAAAATAACGGCCCCAGGAAAAAGGCAAAAGACCACAACACTTCTGGGAAAGAAGAGTCCACAACATCTCAGTCTTCTCAGGGATTACCAACAAATGAACGGACACATCCCACAGGGGCTGTGGAGGATGAATCGGGTGAGGGCAAGGGGTCAAAGACTGAGGTGGAGTCTGGGGCGGGGTCAAAGGAAACTCAGGTGGACGACAAAACAAATGTTGATGAAGAAGATAGCAACAGGACACTGGTGACACGAGAGACACAGGACAGTGCAAACTCATCAGTACCGAGCCATGAGTCCAATAACTTGGACTTTGAACTTTCCAGCGACAGTGACAATGACTCCATAACAGAAAAGCCTCCTTCATCAGAGAGTGATAGTGAAGGCAAATCTTGCCAGACAAAAAAATCTGAAAAGGAAGGAGCCACGCAAGAGCCTCGGGATGGAGATGGGGCAGTCGAAGGGGACAGTAAAGGCCGAAGTGAAGGAGAAACCAGTTCTGACACAGTAGATCCTTCAGGAGTTCTTCTTCCAGACCCCGAGTTGGGAAATGGTTGCTCAGATAGGAGAGAACCAGAAACCGAGTCCCAAAATAGTGAACAATCTGGGGTCACAATGGGGGAGGAGCTGCTGGATCAGAGTATGGAAGATGAGGAGGAAGAGGAAGAAGAAGCTGATATCGACCAGGATGATCACTTGATTTACCTGGAGGAAGTGCTAGAAAGGATCCACGCCGAGTACTACGCACGATACGAGGCCTACCTGAGGAAGGAGGCCTCTGAAATGCCGGACATCCGTAAGATTGTCCCGGAGCTGAAAAGCAAGACACTGGAGGGCACGACAATAGTGTTCAGTGGCTTGTATCCAACTAACTACCCCATGGAGAGGACCCGTGAGTTCTACCATGCCAAAGCACTGGGGGCCAAGATTGGCAAGAATCTGATTCTGAGCTCCCAAGAGCCCAGTCGGACAACGCATCTCATCGCAGCAAGAGCTGGTATGTAGAAATGTATGTATGCTTTTGAACATGCATACAGCCATTGCTTATCAATGTCAAATTTGACAATGAGTTGATCTTTCTGATTTTCTGATACTAAATATTAACAATGTTAAATAAATTAGTTTTAACCCTTAGAGACCCATTTTTGTCTCAAACAATTATGATTTTGGACATGGTTAAATGGCACATTTTCTCTTTTCAAAGTATTCAAGGCTGCATTACAGTAAAGTTATGTAATGTTCTGACCTTTCCAGCTTTTTAAGCTCTTATTATTTATTTATTATTTTCCTTTAGCCACTTGGTCACTATATCCACATTACTGCTGATACATCAAAAATCTAATTGGGTAAATATTTTGTGAAAGAACCTACAGTTTGTATTTGCAGTAGCTTAATAACTTTTTCCCCCTCTACATGGGTTAGGACTTAAAATTAAATTCTTTCTATGGTGGTAAGACCTCAATTTGTAAAACCAAGATTGTGCTGATTTCCGGCCTAACCCATGAACTTTTAACCTGTCCTGTTTTGCTTTGCTTTGAACACTGATCACGCCAGTTCCATATCACACCATCAACTATTAATGCTGGCTGCAGTCAGCTGTTTTCTGGTGGTCCACAAGATATGAGCAACACAGGACATGGACTCTTCTCTGTGACACAGAAAATATCAAAGCAGCTTCCACCCTGCTGAGAAAAATGTTATTCTATCTGAAATCACGCCTATATTGCAACCAATCCAGTTTGCCTTCTAAAAACAAGCACACAAAGTGGCGCCGTTGCCTTGGGAACCTGTCCCGCTGTGAGCAACACTTGGCAATCACTCATGTTTGTGCATCAGAAGGACAGAAAAATCAACCAAAGATTGAACGAGGGCAATATAAGCAGTAGGTCACTTCATCTGGAAGGAGCTGCTGAACAGGCCCATTGTGTTAACAGAACAATACATTTGATAAGTGTGTTTTTGTCTGTTAGCGCATGTTACCATGCTAACATGCTACAAACCTGATTCCAAAAAAGTTGGAATGTTTTCTAAAATGTAAATAAAACAGATTGTGATCATTTGCTTATCATTTCTGCCATAAATTCATATGAAATATTTACAAACACAATGTATTTTACCATTTAAACCCCACCTGACTGCCAGCGGTTAAGGGAAGGGATAGGGTTAGATCAAAAACTTATTTTTTTTTAACTAATTTAAAATGGTTGTTTTTTTTTTTGCCACATGCAAAATAACCACAACTGCAGAAACTAGCTTTGGTTTAAAATGTTTTATTTTTGTTGTGCATGTAATCCTTCCCCCTCTCCTGCTAATCAACAGCATGTTAGCATTGTCACAGTGAATGTGTTGCCATGCTGACATTTAGCATACTGTTGATAGTGTTTATTTTCTCTTCCTTTAACACATTTAAATCATAATGGAAAATTTAGGTGACTTTAAAGCAGTGAAGGTATTAACTTTGCTATCAAAGTTAATGAAAACGTACTGCATTCTTACTGTACACAAGGAAATGTCATCAATATGTGAACAATGTGGAGTTTTTGGCCATAAATGATTTAAACAACCTCGGGTTAATGAGCATCTACATTCTGAGATTCAATTTGATGTCTTTGTGTTGAACATCAATAAGACTAACTGAAGCAGAAGCACTACTCTCTGTGGATTTCCCCAAACAAAACACAGCTCTCTTGATTTCTAAGAAAACTATTGAGTTGGCACAAAAGTAAAAAGACTCCAACAGAGAAATAATTCTTGTTATCTTTCTAATAACATTGTTCAGGCAATTATTTTCTCTCCCAGGAAACAAAGTCTGATCATTGATCTGAATTATTCAGCAGACCAGAGTGTGTTTATAGTAATAGCTTTTGATTGTAAAGTCAAAACCTTTTCTCATGTTTCTCTTTCATTCCTTTCACCCAGGCACAGAGAAGGTTCGTCAGGCTCAAGGCTGCAAGCACCTCCATGTTGTCAACCCCGACTGGCTGTGGAGCTGTCTGGAGCGCTGGGAGCGGGTGGAGGAGCAGCTGTATCCACTAAAGGAGGACTATTCCAAGACACCAAGGTAAAGGAGCTATATACTGAGCTGTGGTTTTCTAGGCTGTCCTGGTCCTTAGAGGTCATCTGATAATTACTACATACTATACTACAACAACATTCATAAAATACTACAATTTTAGAGGGGAGAAATGTTATCAATACAGATATGGTGAGTTTTTTTTTATCTGGATTGAAAACAGACATTTTCTTTTTGATTTTGCAACAACTCTGCAAAAATACTCAGAAGGCTGCTTTCACTTTTAACATTATTGAGATTATCGAGCAGTTCTAGAAATGATAGCAGAGAAAACAAACCATCTAAAGCATTATTTTCTGCATTATATAAAAGGTTTTCATATCCGCACATATAAGACACAGTACGCCTGTATCAGTCAACCAGTATATCAGTCAGACTACCACAGATATTACTGTCATATTAACTGCAATACATCAAGATCTGAAGTCAATTCCAAATCTGAGAGTTTTCTTCTTGTCCTTTGAAGGAGCAACAGTCCGGCAGCGTTCCCTGACATTCAGGGTTCCCTGCAGAAGCATATTTTCCACCCAGCTCCCATCCACCAGAGACCTCCACCTCCAGCCCCTGAGGTTCGGACTTACGACCCCGTCACAGGGAAGCTGATCCGAAGGGGCCCTCAGGTGCCACGGACACCATCCTACCTCCAGGCGTCAGGGTCTTTGATGCTTTCTGATCACAGAGAGCAGTCTTGTCTCAGGTAAGAACAGAAATGATAATGTGACACAAAACTGCTCTTAACCTGATGCACACACACAGACTCATGTGATCCCCACCAGGGAACCAAGAGCGCGTCGCAAAATACGTCATATCAACGACCAAAAATAAGTCATCGACTGTATATTAATAGTGGATGCAGTCACCATGATGTCACCCATTGGTTTGTGGACTGCTGCTTTTAAACCAGAAGTTTGGCCTTTTGGCGGTCACCATCTTGGTTCTTGGTCGTTGCCATTTGGCTGTTTTACAGCCAATAACATCATAAGTCATAAATCATGGCACAATTCAAACTGGATTAAAAGGGATTTGTCTCTGGTGGTCCACCATAAAGAGCAGGACTTTGCCTCTCTATCAACCAGCCCATGACTGGAATTAATATATTGACCGGAACAGTAGAAATCCTCCTACACTTCATCCAGTACAACCTTTGGAGCGCAGAACTATAGCATGCTAAAACATCTCCCAGGAGTTATGCAGAATGGCTTTTAATAGATCTTAAATGTATTGATTTTTCCTCTGGGCCTAATTTCTATTCCTCCCTTCGCTGAGAGCTAAAACAGCTGTTGATGCAGTGCTACTCTACCCCAGAGGAGACATGCAGCGTCTTCACTGAGCCACAATAACTCCCCATCCAACCACAAACCTTTTATAGTATGGATTGTTTATAGCACTGGGTGACACGGAGTATGAAGTGTAGCTCCCAAATGAGCCTCCAAACTTGTTGTGTCTTTATTTGTATCTGCAATTTGGGTTGTAAATAAACACATAATAGCATTCTGGATGCTTTATACTACAATGGGGATAAGAAAACTCTTCAACAGTGTAAAATACTAATCTTTAAAAATGTTTTATACTTTATGTGAATGTTTTATTTTCCAGTCATGTCTTCATTTATTATCCACCAATAGTTTGATGAGAAGGATGTGGCATGTGTACAAAGGCTCAAAGTCACCTCTGTGATCCTTCACGCAATTTGTCATTCATCTGTCAGTCACAGATGCTAATGAAGAGAGTTTCTGTATGTGTATCTGTGTGTCACCGCAGAGGCTGTGGAGCAATAAAAGCTAACTCCTGCCACCTTTTCTATTGGACAGTCACAGCATCTTAAATGTTTGAAATTTAATATATCCATAATTAATAATCGCCACCATAAAATTGGCCCACATAATTCATGGATTAGAGGCAGTGTGAAGTTTTTAGGGGGAGTTGCATAAACACGGATTTAAGCATCAAAGAAGATGTGTTCAATTAAGCACTGCCAAGAGGAAGCTTCTTCTTCCCACTTGCATAAGATTTGCATCTAATGGGCCCTCGTTATAGAGAGAAAGCTTTCGCACTTCCATTGTTAGTTTGCCTGCACCAACTTTCACTCATTCACCCTGCACTCTACATCCGCAAATTGTCTGTGCTCTGAGAAATGTGCCGATTTTGTACAGCGTTTGCAAATTAATGTTCCCTTGTGATTCCTGTGAGGTTAACTATAACACAAGGATGCATTTCAAAGTAGAACATGCAAACAAGATAACAAAAAATGCAGATAATAAAAAAGAAGTAGATTCTCTGTCCTCTTTATCAGACAATGTAAATTAGCATTCATTTTAAGAGATAAAAGCACATTTTTTTGTATGACTTATTTGACAGTTTTGTCAGTTAATTTTTAGAATGTATTAATTACTTTCACCAAGGAGGCCATGTTTTTGGTTCAGTCAATTTGTCACCTCAAAACTACTGACCCCTTTTTCTAATGAAACCTGTTAGAAGGGTGTGGCATGGGCCAAGGAAGAGCACATTAAAGCTAGGAGGGAATGAGGCAGATACATAAATCATTTCACTTTCGTTAACTTTACATTAATCATTAATGTGTGAAAAATTAGTTGCCAACTGGGAAAATTAACGTGAACTCAACCTGTAGTCAGAACAACTAATTGGAAGGTCAGTAAATCTTCATGGCACACCTGATTCACAGGGTTCCTACTGGTGTTGGGTACCGGTCACATTTGAATCAATACCGTTACCTGGAATTTGAAATAGATACGATTTATTTAAGGTGAAACGTTACTCAGTATTTCCAACGTTACTCTGTACCGAATTTGGTCCCGAACCTTAGTTATAACACATTTTCCATTTCAAAATTCCATACTTTTCTATAATGCTAGCAACTGTGTCCTTGTCACACAAATGCTGAAAACTACTATCAACACTCCAAGCAACAAAATACAGCACATCTTCTTAGTAGCGTCCATGTTTCTACATTGCGATTTAAAGCTCGCAAACACACCAAAGTCGGATGAACGAGTTCTCAACACTGGAAAATTGAACCATTACAGGAGCAAGTGAATGCACCATTTTCCTTAACAAACGCCTGCGCTCTCTGTCTATTATTCTAGCTGATATGATTGATTAAGAATAAAAATAGCTTCCATACTATTTCAGCAACATTGTGAAAATATATAAAAATTGCAGATACTAAACGAATAGTGTATATTGTTAGTGTTAACTACGTTAATATTGTAGAATGAACATAATATGATATCTTCATATTCATCTCTATGTAGCTAACTTGCATGGTAATGTCCTTTGGCTGTTTACATCCATAGTGTTCCGTGTTAATTTCCCTGTTCTTTTACCACAGGGGAACTTCAAAGAGTGCACAAGATGACGTGGCGGGCTCCAGCCAAGACGATGAGCAGCCCGGACCGTCTCGTCGGAAACGACAGCCGAGCATGTCAGAAACTATGCCTCTATACACACTCTGCAAGGAGGATCTAGACAGCATGGACAGAGAGGTATGTCAACCTGCTGTTGTTTTGCCCTCACAAAAAGAAAACAGCTTACAAAGAGTCGGAGCAGGAATGTCCAGAAGGACTTGGAATTCTTTGATGTCTGTTAGTCTGTTACTTGTAGAGCCTTTGCCCACAGTGCCAGAGATTGCAATCCTGATTTTAAAAAAAGTTCTGACACTGTAAAACGTAAACAAAAACAGATAGCATCAAATAGAAAATTGTGTGTATCTCCAGGAAACACATCAGTGTGAACATTAAAAATTCGAACAAACAAATATATATTGTCCATTTTTCAATTGAAAATATATCAAAGAACATTTGCAAATGTTCGCATTCATACTGCTAGTCACCCAGCCACACTCAATGTCCGGACCTGATTCTGTAGAGTTTATATTTGAGCAAACAGATTTACTTCCTGTTCTTAACTCTACCTGATAAGATCCTTCTGATCTGTTCACTTCTGCTGTGCTGATGGAGCTCTAATTAAGTATTTATTTACCACCTCAGCACTTAGTTCTTACTTACTCTACAAAAAAAAGTCTTTCACTTGAAGGCTTTTATTGGTAAGCAGTTGCATGTTGTGTTGACTAAGGTTTTGCAGTCAGTCTAGTTTGTAGGATTAAGGATTTTTCATGTATTCTTGGTCGGGTGCAAGGTCTTTCTTCTAAGGTTTCTGCAGCCCTGTTGTGTCCTGTGTGCTTTTTGCATCATGATCCGTTCTTGTCATTTGTTTGTAAACCTTATGTTTATATTTGTCTTACTTTTCTGGCTTGCCACTTATTCTGTTGTTCCTTGCATCAGTCTACTCTGCATTTTATATTTTTTCGCCATCCTTGCAAAGCAGGTGAAGTGATTGCTAATGTCTAAGAGCTCTGCACCTCCTGCTTTGATAATACTCTTTAATGGAGTCTGAATTCTGCTAACGCTTCAGCAGGGGGAAATGTGCAAAGCTGATTCTTGAGATCTGTCAAGGGCCTCTCAGCGGGTGATTATTCTGAAGAAAGAGTTTAATGGCTCGTTCACATGGGACATGACATGTGACAGGCCATTTTTCAAGTGAAGTCACATGTTAGTGGTAATATTTTTTTTCTTTTCTGTAAGATTGAGTCACTGGAGAGCTGCATTTCTGTTGCAATAAAAATGACCCAAAAAGTTGTTAGCTGTGGTCAAAACAATTACACAAAAATGTCCTTTTGTGTTAAACATTGTAGTAATGTTGAAACTACACTGTATCGTTGCTTGTTGTACCAAACCGACAGATGATAATCATCTATCTAGCAACTGTCAACATGTTGTTTTGGTTTCACTGCTCACAACTCTAATGTTTCGTTTCACTCTCACAGCTCCTTTTTAATTTGATGGATATTTTTTATGTACCCAGTGGTGCAGGAAAAACTTGCAGACGGGGATAATAATGTGCTGCACACTGTTAAGTCTAGCAATGTGTCAGTGAAGCAGAAGCAGAAAAGGTTTCACAAAAAGTCTTTATAGAAGTTTTTTTGAGGTAGGGGGATTCATATTAAGGATGCACAGAATGAATTTAGATGAGAAACAATCAATATTAATGGGAAAAAATATTTTACAAAGAAACTGAAGATTTTTGTTCTTTATGACAAAGCAGCTTTGTCTTCTTAAACTTTTAGATGTAACACAGGTTAAGGATGCTGCAAGGAACCGGTACTTTGTTGAGTAAAATGTAATTGAATGATCTGTGATTGGTCAGGCTTTAAATGACAAACTGACTCCGGTTACTGGGATGCAAAACAACCTACCCGGTTGTTAACTCTGAAGTTAAGTAACTTTGTAGCTGCAGGCAACGGCTCAGTCTGAGAACTGCTGTGCCATGCCTTTCTGTAAATAGACTTTCTTCTTTTTCTCCCACACTTATGTGTTTGAAGGAGATGCATGGCTGCTTCCCATATTCTCTAAAAATTACTGACCTAGAATATTGCAAAAGCCAACTGTATTTAACATTTCTCTTTTGAATTCATACACATCTCCAAGCTTTGCAGATGCCGATGATAAATCTTGTTTTCGGTGCTTGGGGATGAAACTTAGATTCAGGCATTAATGTTGACTTTTAAATTAGAGAATGTTATTTGTCTAGGCTGAACAGCTTATGGTAGAGAAAAAACACTTTTTTATCCCTTCTAACAGTTTTGCTCTTGTTTTTTGGTTTGGAAAAAGCTTAAAAAAAAGACACCGCCCTCCAAACTCTTTGAATGCTGAGTGTCGCTCTTACAGCCTCATGTGGAGAGAAGTTTAATGCACAGTCAATAGATTTCTTAAGGAAAATCTATTTAAAAAACTTCTTTGAAAAACTAGAATTGGATCTTTTTCAAAGTAGTTCTTTCTCATAAATGACAAGAAAGAGTGCCATGCTTTTCCAACCCATTGATCCTCCCTTTCTCCATGGGAGATGAAACAGTCATCTTAAAGGTAATTGTTCCCAATACAGCTCAATTGTCCTTCATTTACAGCAGCCATACTGAAAGTAGAACATATTGTCAAATATCACGTCTGTATTTGTGCCTATTTAAGATCATGGCAACTGCAGCAGGAAGCAAATAGGAAATTGTGTTTCTATTGTTAATCTGGAAATGGTACATTATGTCAGTGGTCGGGTTAGGACTTTTCTATGATTGTGTCTGAGGTTCTCCCTGTGCCCGTTCTTTGATAATATTGGGCACTTGAAAATGAGAAAATGTGAAAAGAATATTTTTCATGATAATGTTATAGGATTTTTTTTTATCAGAGAGGATCTTGAACAGAAGTTGACTTAGTTCCAATTACATTTTTTTTGTTCAGGGGCCCTACAGCCATTTCACTGTAGTGGGGGCAACATGACCTCACTGTATAAAATGGCCTGTTGTGGCCTCTGGGATAATAACCTTCTCATTAAACATTACAACCACAGAGTCCTAGAGCCTTCAGAAGATGTATGGATTTCCTATATATATTGACAATGGCGGGGCTACTCAGCAGTTTCTAGTACAGAAGTGCTCACCAACCAATCGGCAATCAATTTATCCGGCTGTTGCAGAAATCTCCATAATGTCTTTTCATAAGGTCATAGTGTTTTAATGTGGTATTTTGGAAAAATATATCACCATTTTTATCAATTCTCAAGCTGGAGAAAATGTGATATTTTTGCACCAAATCTGTGTAACAAATAGTTTAAACACAAAGAATGCTGCAACAACTAATTATACTAGGAATGGCCTTTTAATACTTCCATGATATTGTTCTATAAACCGTAAGGTTCACAGTTAAATAGGCACCGTGCCAAACCACAACTTTTATGACTAGAAAAACTCGTATACCTATAGCAGTGAGCTGCATCTCAACATTAATCTGCAGGTTCCTGGCTTTCAGATGGTGTACACCACTTCTATGTGGCATCTAGTGTTGACTGTTTAAATAAGGAGGGGTTGAGGTTGTTTATGGATCTCAAATGGATCCATCCCTTCACATATTATGGTTTGTTTTTATGTTAAAATGACCAAAGTTTCATAACTACCTTCTCAGTGCCTAAGCCTTGTGCTTTTATATTTTGTTAATCTGTGCTATCATATAAACATTGCCATGGTAGCATGGACCTGACATTTTTTTTTTTAGTCATAATTAAAGGCCAACCTCTTGTTAATGTAGCAATGTGATAGTTGAAGATGGAGTTGGGTAATGAGGTGTTCAGTGCTCACACCAGCCATTGTTTCACAAACACCAGCAGCACTTATTGTGCAAATGTGACATTTAGAATGCTTGAGCCTAAAGCTGAGTGAAGTTCATCGGTGAGTGGAGAAGATTTGATCATATTTTGTCCCATCTGGCTGGTTTTGTTGTATAAAAAGGCACTGCCCCTGTCTATTGGTTCAGACAAAACTCATTTCTTTTATGTTCCAGGCTTAGAAATGCATTGCAATATATTCAAACTGAAAATGTCTAACATGACACTGCAGATGGTTTGTTACACAAAATCATCTGGAAAGCAGTCATTTGAAACCTTTTGGAAAAGGGCAGACACCTTCAAATAATACCTGGCAAGTGATTGGATGAATCATGTATCTATCACTGTCACACAAATTCTGTGCCAAAGCCAGTTAGGAAAAGAGCAAAAGCCGGCTGTTCTTTGCTCGTCTTTCAAAGCAGAAATATGTCTAATGCTGATGCATTATGTATGTTAACCTCTTTAAGAGCCAGCATTGTTGTTTCTAACAAACCGCCACCTCTCTGTGTCATTACATACATATCTAGCTGCCAGTAGCTCTTCACAGGATGTTGATTGGTTGTTCGGACACATTACTTGCATGATGAGATGTTCTTTTTTGCTTTCAGATAATTTATGATTTCCAAGGGGCATCATCAATATGTAACATAGCACTTGGTGACTAGTGATCTGACCCTCCCAGTACCAATCAAAACAAGACAGTACCAGCTAATCACAGCACAGCACAGAACAGAACTGTGTGCAAAAAATAATTAAGTTAAGTGATGACTGATCCAAACAGACAGCAGTGTGCAGCGATGAGCTGGTACCTGACAAGGTTTTTTGAAAACAACATGGATATACCATTGTGACCCAGCACATCTCAGACTGCTCGGTTTCTGTCCAAGCAGAGTGGGACCAGACGCAAAACAGGAGATCAGAGATTCTACTGGTTGCCAGTAGCAGCATGGGTCTGAAACAGATGCCCCAAACTTGACAGATACCTATGTCTTTAAGACCAGACCTGAAAGAATCCAATTGGTGCTAACAAATTGGCCACCAGAAACATGTGATACATTGACACATACTCATTATCCAGGCGGAGTAGGCAGTGTAGTACCCTGATTTCTATCAAACATGTAATCCAATTTTCAAATGAACTCAAAGACAGAGCAGTGATGAAACACTTTTAAAAAGTGCTTTACAGAACTATGTGAAACTACTTCAAAATAATTGGCTGAGCCTTTAGGGGCCTATTATAGGCCAATCTCTATGTGACATGGAACTTGGTTCATATATTTGTGAACACCACCAAGGCTCAGGAATTTCTGTCATAAATTGATAGTGGGAAGATTTGCTTCCTGCAAGCATAAATCAATTCTTGGCCAAAACCTTGTAGTAAATTAAAGAAACTGACTCAAAGGAAGGGCTCTTTGTAGATAGGTTGTATTTCAAATGTCACCATGCACTGACTGCCATAGCTAAAGGGCATTCTGTGACGTTCTTAAAACATTCCTTGATCTTTAAGGCAAAGGGGAACATCTAGTCTTAATTGGCTGGAGCAAAGTACACATCTGAGTCAGGTAGACAGCCTTGCATTTAAATGTCACCAGTGGTTACATGCTGTTATGTGTCAGTTTACCTGGAGCAACATGCAAAGAGATGCTCAGCAAAGAGTCACAGCTATGTACCAGCTGAGTGACCTTTCTTTGAAATTACTGTTCCCTTGTTGGCTGTGTGATGACTGGGACTGGCTGCATTCTATTTCGTCTACTGCTTTCAGTTGCACCATGACACACCACATGGACTCTCAGTTATTTGTTGGATCGAAAAGATCGCTCTTTGTCATAGTCTGCTCTGCCATTGCACATTATAAAGTCTGCAGAGAGAATTACATTTATCCACAATTTTTTCACACGTGATGCTTCCTCGCATTACTACTCGGATAATCTCTGAACCCACACACATCTGTGTGATGACAATATATCCTTTGGTGAAGCCATTGGATACCCAGATAATTGACATCGGAGCTAAGAATTCCGTGCACTGGTCATTTTGTTTACAGTCTAGTTAGCAACTTGAGACGAAAGACTGGAGTTGGGGTTGAGAGTCAACATCATCTTTACGAACACCTTGAGACAGACAAAACATCTGAACTCCTGAAGTCTGATGATTGTAGGCAGTGGGATTACATTGTAGTGACCCTCACACAAGAACTTCTGAATGAAGCTTTGAGTGAAATCCTTGCCCCCTTTAAGAAGTGAACTATGTAAGATCAATGGCTGTAGCTCTCTTTCCAGTTCAACAAGTCCAAGTACAGTTTGACCTCAGTTGATCTATGATGAGTCTCATCCTTTAACTTGAAGATGACATTGCCTTGTGGGTGTATTGCATTATGGGCTTCTTCAGTGATGGATTTCTCCCCCCTTACTTACTTTTAACCCGAGCACCAAGGGATGTGAAGACAGAAAACTAAGACTTTTAATAGACAGTCTTCAAGATGGATGATAAATCTTGCAAGCTCTAAAATTGGAGTCATAACGGATAAGAAAACTAAAGCATCAAAAAAGATTTGTGGTAAATACAGAATATACGTATTTCACCCGTTAGGGGGCTGCAATGTCAGTGATAGGAGGATAGAGTAAGTGTTTATTTCACATATTTTATAGTAGTGTTTGTTTGTTAGAAAAGAAACAATCTGCAGTTGCTTTTCTGACTACATCAAACGTCAAAATGCCAAATAATCACTCATGCAACCTCTTTTACTTTCCAGTTATTTGACTCGTTTTACATACTAGGGATGTTACTTTACTAGAAATTTATTATTTATTTATTTTTATTATTAGGCCCGAGGATAGCTTTCCTTTCCTTTACACGGCCATTGGATAAAAGGCAGGTTTTTAGAAAGGCGACTGTCCTGCACTTTGGAAACATTGTCTCAGTTTGGGGCTACATGGTGTTGTAGCAGTTAGCACTCTTGCCCCATTCGGCGGTTTGGCTTCTGCCACAGTCCAAAAACATGCAGCTTAAGTTTAATTGATGACTCTAATTTGCCCCTAGGTGTGAATGAGAGCATGAATGGTTGTCTGTCTCCATGTGTCAGCCCCCTGTTACCCAGGTTCAGATAAGCGCTTTAGGATAATGAATGAATGTCTCAATTTGGAAGTGATAAAAATGCTGTGCAGTCCCCAGTGCAGTTGTTTTAAGTGTCCCAGTGAGTCAAGCTGGGGATAGGAATTTTATTGGATCCCCATTACTGAAAAACTGTTCCCTGTCTGTACAGTATCAAGGTCTATGTCGGATATGTGAAAAAATTTGTTTTCTACACAGCAATCCAATCTTGACTTCTTGCACCAGTTTTAAAATAGTTAAGTCAATCATGCATTTCACTGTGATTATGGAGCTGAATGTGGTTTTAAAATCCACCTGATTTGGATTAATATTTCAGCTGCCTTCGTTGCTGTACGGCAGTGGCTCACGGCTCACTCGGGGAAAATCGAATGTGGATTGCATATGTGTGAATGAGTTGTGAAAGATTATTAAACAGACTAAGGTGAAGATTTAGACACAGGTTAGTGTGGCTGTGACACGTGACGCCATAGGGGCCCTCAGACACATGGCTCATTAAGCCTGGGATCATAGGAGATCCAGCTCAGTCATCAGTCACAGTGATCTCAGTACTCCATCCACCTGTATTGATTTCCCACATCCTTGGTGAGATATAATTCTTGGGAGTTACTGGGGAGGACAAGCTTCTGCATGGATCTGCAGAATGCTTTTTAGGGAATATTTTCCAAATTATTAGGATAGATAGGCCTGTGGGATCACAGAGTAATGTTTTGTTGAAAAACAAATATTGGCCAATAGATAGAGGAATATTAATGTGGGCTTTTTTTGTCCAACCCGATGGTGTCCCAGGACGGTGTTTTAGCCTTATTCCCTGCCACTGGAACCATTGGGTATATAAAAGCCTTTATTGCTCTGTGGGAACAGAAGTGTGATTATAGCTTTAGTGTGAAAAATCACAGCAGTCCCCAATGAGCTTCCACAGAAAACACATGGAACAGAGATATAATAACTAAGGTTTGCAAAATAACAATTTAATCTTGATTGATAATAAAAAAAAAAGTTAAAGCAATATTAATGCATATTAATCCCCCTCTATGATGCCCATTGACCACATATATCCCTGAACATACAACTGTCCTCTGTCGCTTTGTAAACCTGACAAAATGTTGGGTCCACATTTAAAAACACCCAGATGGAACTGATGACGGAACCATCGCTCTATGCAATTTTGGCAAAAAATACTTTAAGCCTGAATTATCACCTCAATGCAAAGCACTTGGCAAAGCCCTCCTATTCAGGTGGTTATAGTCTGCAATCTCACCGTTAGTCCTCAGCTGCATTAGTCTCTTTGCAATGTATTTCTTCAGTGCAAGGCAGTGCGACTGCTTGTCATCTTGTCATAGGCAGCATGAGCACAAAGGGCTAAACTCAGATGGTATCTGACAACGGTTGAGAAATGGCGTGCAGTCTATGGAGAGTAGCATGCTTTCTATAGGCCTTGCAGAGCGGATAAGTTATAGAGGTTATGATGTGAGTATGTCATTTCACTTGCACTGTTTTTTCCCCGACAGAATGGTGTTAAATCAATATTTTTCATCAGTATGTTTCAATCCAGAACACTTGTAATAGTGGATTTTGACAGGGCTTAAAGCAGTTTTTCTCCTAAATCCCTTTTCCTCCGGTCTGATAGATTGGCAACTACTGAAGTAGGGCTGCAAACAACAATTGTTTTGATTATTAATAGATTATTATTTTCTTGGTAAATCATATGGTGAATAAAATGTAAGAATACAATACAAAATTCCCGTCACAATTTCCCAAAGCTCATGATATGATCAGATTGCTTGTTATATCTAACCAACATTAAACCTAGTTATTTTATATTTATATTATATTTGGCAAAAACTACTTAAAAGTGTTCAGAGATTATTCATTTAATTAATGTTTAGCATTTTGCTTAAGAATATGATGCAGATATGCAGAACATCAGTCAGTCACTGTGTGTGGCACTGTCCATGGTCCTGAAAATATTTAGGCATTTGACTGAGTTTACCAGCCACAATTTATAAAGCAGTGAGTTACAAGACTTTAGACCAGCGCTACAGGGTCAGATGCAGTCAACCGTCATGCTGACACAACCAGAAAATTACTTCACCCAGACAAGCCGCTCCATCATCCAAACCAGACCCCATCGTCTGTCCCGAAAGCGTTATGAATATTCCCTGCGCTCTGGTTTCCATTTGCACACAGTCCTTGGCAGCCTGACAGAAGTATCTACAGTCAACTGACTGTGGCAAGATGTCCACTTTTGTTCCTTGTTCAGGAGTAATTTGGTTGGGGAATTTTTCCGAGCCAGATTCAGAAAAGTACATCGTTGGTATAAAAACTCTGAAGTCTCTGAATGAACTCTTTCCAAAGGAATGTTTCCAGTTGAGCCTTATGTAACTACCCTTGACTAACCTCAGCAGCAGTGTAGAGCGTCTCTCTGAGATGATGGCAAAAAAAGAAGCCAATATCATCCTGTTTGCAGAGCCGCTAAAGAAAGCTTGTCCTCTAAAGATTGCACTGCAGTCTCTGCGTTTGAGTGTTTCCCTGATGTAAGGAGCAATCAGAGGTGGAGGGAAGACGTGAATTCTTGCTGCAATTGTTACCATCAGAATGGGACTCGCCCTTGACTTGATAGCTGCAAGGCATTTTCATGCAACCCTGAGGTGATGAACCACTAAGGTGAATGCAGGTATGTGCAGAGTGGCACTGGAGGTCATTATGCGGCTGTTTCACTGGCCTCACCACTTTTTACTTAACTTTTCATTTGTGCTTTGATTGTCTTGTAATCCACCATGTCTACCTCTCCTTGCGTTCCCCTGGGCCCCAGGTGAGCTGAGCTATCAGCACCAACCCTTCATCTTCTGCTGACCACATTAAATGACCCGCCAACGGTCATACTCCATTCAGCAATCAACTGCCTGCCCTGTTACCACCTCTGACTGCCTTTTGCAGATTAGCTCAGTAATTTTGACAAGGAATAAAGCTTATCTAACCCCTCCTATGTAAATTTCTCCCTGTGAAGTCGTCATTCTGATGAAGACGTGAGCTCCATGTACAATAACACAGCGAAAAAAGGAAATTGGTCGGGACAATGAGAGCTGATTGACTTGCTGCGTGGAAATGTGTTGAGCTTTCACTGTGGGTTTCTGTCTCACCTTCTCTGCTGCTGATTTTTACCGGCAGGTATTCTATTGTGTCTTTTGCCAGTTCCGTTAATGTTCTGAGACATTGATATTTTTTTCTTTTGAGTCAGACCTGAGCTGATCCTGTCATGAAAAACTTTATCCTTTGCTTGCCTGAAAGTTGTTTTACTCTGCTAACTTTGCTCCAGGTGAAGCTCTGCAATGACTGCTCTATGTTTGCACTTGCCATTGCAGTACAAAGCAGTGTTCATATAGATGCTTTATTTAGATTTATGGTGTGTTCCGTTTGAAATAAACGTAAATCTCTAGTGGAACGGCCAGAAGAATTTCAGGGAAATTCAGCAATTGATTGAATAATAGCTGCTTTTTTAATTAATAGTTCAGCTTCGTATACGCAAAGATGCAAATATTGCGTATTATCAGCCGGGGTAAGTGCATTTTAGAAATTCAGATGGTACATAGCTGGGCTATTTGAAAATGGCAGCTTTTGCAGGATATTTTGTTTTGTGCATATGATGGCTGAACAGTGATTTGCAGTGTTTTACTCAACCTTCTGTACTGTATCAGACACTTGGAATTAGAGTGATACCAATTGTTGTATCATGCAGCATAAAAGTGGCATTTGTTTTTTTATTTTGATTTAATTTGATTCTAGTTTTGGTCAACATTTTTAGTCTAAAACATGTTGCTTGTACAAGTAGTAAATGCAGTTGTTTTGCCCAGATTGTGTTGCCCGAATATGGTCTTTTTCCCAACATTTCATGATCAAATCTACTAATCAGTAATTGAGAAATGATCAGCGATTTAATTAATATCGAAAATAACCTTTAGTTACAACCCTAACCTATACTCTTATGTGTTTTTTCCATGACAATTTAGCAGGATTAGATTGCAGACATCAATAGACTTTAAGGCTCCAGTCTGTCAAGGTGTAACAGATATTTAGCACAGTGTTGGATACAGCAGGAACTTAATCCAAACCCTGTGTAATGGCTGTGAATTGAGGTTAAGTTGGCTTCAGCTCAAGCTGAAACTCATTGCTCTGGGCACCAGTAGTTCACTGCTCCCACAGTAACAGCTACTCCTAATTGCTGGCTTTCATTTAAAATGAATGACTGTTGGCTGCCTTTGCTGCACATGAATCTTTCAGCAAGAGAAACACCTCAGGCCAGGTTTTGGTCTGAAGGTAAAGTATCCATGTCCAGAGTTGAGCTGTGAAATCTTAATAGCTTTGCCTGACGGGAAACATCTTATCCACTATTACTGTGATTGATGTGTACAGTTTGATGTGTCAGTTCGCGTCAAACCCCTTTTTATTCGATATCAAAAGACATTTCGCTTCTTTTGGAGTGCAAATTTAAAAAAAAAAATAAATAAAAAAAACCTTCCCTCTGTTTTATGTTTGCTCTGTCCTCTACATGTTGTACATCTTTAATGACAGATATCAGATAAGGGATACAATATACACAATATAAACACACAAATGGTGCCCAACACAATAGAGCTAAAAATAAATGTTGAAACTGGTACTGAACTCCATGTTCATTGATGTGACCAATAGCCTGACTGTAAGCGAGCTGTGAGGGGGTGCCATGCTGTGCTTTGGAATGTTTCATGGTGCCCTCTTTGCTCGGCCTTTGATTACACTCAGTAAAGGGTGCTGTGGGAAGTTTTTAATACTTCCATTCCTGCTAAGGTTGTAAGACCCCTCCTGATGTGTTTAAAGGAGCACGATCAGAAGCAGACATGGCTCTGCTGGCCGTACAGTGCTTCAGTGGTAGTTGTCAGTAAAAGACGAGAGCTGCTCTGATATGGAAGTGTTTTACTGTTATTTCTATTATTTAAGTTTTTGTGCTGAGAAATGACCACATCCTGGCAAAAGGCCGTAAATATTCACCAGATCCGCTTCCTTTTATTTTCCTTTTCCTTTCAAATTTACGCGGAAGTGTGTCAAAGGTGTTTTCTTAACAATTTAAACTATCATGTTTACTCTTAAAATGAAAACATCTGAGAGCAGATGATGTTAGGATATGCACATTCAACTGGCGCAATGCCCTACTAGAGCATGCCCTAGCCCTGTCTTAGCCCTGTTAGCATATGGACCTTGATCCTTAGTAGGATTGTCGGTTATATACTGATAGCAATTTAAGACACATGGCCCTTTTTAACATTTAAGAGGATCTGTTGTGATCTGATGTGTGCTGTTAATTTAGTATTGTACCTGTAACACGCAAGCAACCAAGCTAGGTTAACTAGTTTACACCGCAAGCTTGCTGGCATCACTTGGTGCAGAATGCATGAAAATCAGAATTCAGTGTATTTTAAGATGAAAGTTTGTCAATTTGAGCACAGAATACACTGTCTTTGTACAGTTTTCAATTCAATATTTGTCAAAAAAAGATAAGCAAATTATTTTCTTTTTTCTTTCCTTTTTTGAACATTGTTCAATGGGCTTTCAAATGTGCTCTTTTTTCCAAAAGACAATCTGCTGCCCTCTTTAGTTTGACTATGATTAGCTCTCTTTATATATTTCCTTTGTATTGCCATGAGAAAGTACCCCTTTTCAATCCTGAACAACTGTCACAAAGGCTATGCCCAATAAATGGTCACTGTTACTGCTCATGGGAGATAGTGTTGAGGAAAATGCCATGAGAAGAGCAACATTTAAGTGGAAAGAAAAGCAATTTGTTTTGAGATGAAATCTTCTATTGTGTGTTGCTGACAGTTAGAAAACAAGCAACACCCCTGTCTTATTTGTATCCTACCCTGTAATTTGTTGGTGACCTGCTGGGTCATTCTCATTTAAATTTGATTCAGCAAATGGAATTGGAGGACAGCCAACACTGACCCAACATGTACAGAGCTTTTCCTTTTTTTATTTCCAGACCTGTCTTGCCTCAGGCACTGTTACCTTCTACCTTTATCAGTTCACTCCTTGGCTGTCCAAATAACCAAACAACGAGGCTGTAATGAGCCTGGCTTGCTGCCAGTAATGATCCTGGTTCTAGCCCCAAGAGAATGTCCCCCTGCATTAATCCCAGTTTTCCCTCGGCAACATGCGGCTAATGAGTCATTGGATGAGAGGCAGCCAAATATATCTGTGGCAGTCTTCACCCTAGATTTCCATTGATCTGATGGTTGTCGATAGGCTAACCTGCCCTAAATGCTCAGTAACCTTGGGGCAGTATCGTTATGAGCTGCTCAAGACAATACAAATTTGATGAGCTAGTGGAGGCCGACAATTTCGCCTTCAGTAGTTGGCAGACTATCCCACAGGGACAGCTTAACTTTGCTGTATTTGGCTCCGGATTGTTTCCTCATGGTAGAAATTTGATGTGATGAGTTCAGTACCCTGCTTCAAACATTATTCCATATGCGAGTGATGTTTCCCACAGGATTTTATGAGACTATGCTTGCGGGACTCCATCTAGAATATTCCGGGGGCATGTCTCCCCAGGAGAAAAATGTTTACATTTGAAAGTTAAATGCATCAATCTCGTGCAGTGTGAGAGCAAAATGTGTGTTGGGAGATACTGTAACATGGAATAGCTAGCCAACTGTGGCGTTAATTGTAACATTAGTTAATCATGACATCCCAAGTGTCTACATAGCATTTTTATATCTAAGCCACTGCTAATAACATTAGTTATCTAAGTGGAGTCTCACAATATTGTCTTGAATCTGGAACATTGCTACAGATAACGTTGGATATTTTAGTCCACAAAATAAACAAGGACGCGGCTAATGTTGTTAGCTAACATTCACATTACTAAATTTGTTGAAGTTGCTCCTGTCCTACAACGATGATGATAAAATTGTTTTCTGACTTGTTGACAACTTGGGTGCATACTGCATACCGTTAATTTACTAAATCTCATTATGGATGTGTGGTGTAGATGCAGCTCAGTAGATTCAGCACTTGTGTAAGTGTGTGAATACATGCGCAAGTCTCAGAGGACAAAGAGGTGGGGGTGGAGGGGTGGGAATTGACTGACTGGGGGTGACAGACACTCTGCTGAGGCAACACAAAATATCTTCATATTATGAATAGTGAAAAAATACTTTCAGTACCTCAATGAAACGTTAGCCTGGCAAATTAATCTATGGCGGGACAGATGAGACTATGGCAGGCTCCCACAGTCTGGGAAATTAATGGGAAACAATGCAATGCTTTATCTATTACCATGGCTACAGTATAGACAGCCTATTTGATTCCTAATAATGTTTAGGAAAATAACAACATTGCTCTAAATACCATTCAAATGTACCTGACACTCACCATGTCTCTTAAAACAGTCCAAACATGTCGTGCAGTTTGGCAAACACATAATCCACCAAAGAATACATGTTAAAGTATTATTTGTCTGTGTTTTGCATTAACGTGAATTGGACAGAGAGTGACACTCTTTTCACATACACCACTTGAGCACAACACAGCTCTTTCTACAGCTACTGTGGTGTCTTCCTGATTTTAACAGCTTTTCCCTAATAAACTTCTCACAAAATGCCATCTGAAATTATTATCATAATGTTCGTTCTGGGGGGTTTTATTGTCTGAGGTGTTAATAATGCTGTTTACCCCCCAAAAAAGCTAAACGCTGTTTAGTAAGTGATTTCTAGTTTTAAAGATGAAATTAACAATCAAATAAACCACATTAACTCAAGTAGAGATGGCTTCAGATACTGACCACCATGTACATTTTTAAATATCATTTTAATTAAAACATTAAGTTCCATGCTCTGTTATCTATTATTTAATTGCTTTCTTGATGCATCGTAATAAATTCACAACCCTGAAATGTATGCATGTGGAAAATGTCTATGTAACTAAAAAACAAACTGAAAGTACTGACTGTTTTGCTGTTGTGACAATCCTTTTACTGGCTCTGTCCAAAGCTTTAAACAACATTTCACAAAAACCTTTTTTTTTTCAAACACAGGTGGATGACATTTTAGGCGAGGAGAGCGATAACGAAAGTGAAGGCCGAGGGAAGGAGAAGCCCGGTAATGAGGAGGTGGAGGATGAAGAGGAGCAGAAGCAGCAGCAGCAGCAGCAGCAGCAGCCAGGAGCTGAAGGGACCTCGGCGGGAAGGGGACTCGGCCCTCAGACGGTGAGCTTGGAGG
>CAFUXE010001229.1:23467-68646 GCA_903364295.1 Serranus cabrilla | reverse complement strand
CCTGACTCCTTCAGTCGCTCTGTTTATCACTTCCTGTCTTTCTTTAGCCCAGATATTTACTGTCATGTTTCTTTTATCAGTTCCTCAGCGCCGCTCTCCCCTCTCACTGCTGATCCTCTACATCTTGCTTAAACACCTCTAAATGAGCAGGATGCTTTGCTTACATTGCAGTTGGCAACAATCAAAACCCATTGCCAATGTACCCTATATTCTCAGGTCTTATTTCTCCAATGACTATTATCATAACACAGCACTTCATCAGCAATGCTATGCCGAAGCCAGACGGTCTGGTCGGTTGCTATGGAGACAAATTCCAAACAGACGGCAGGCAGTCAGAGATCTGAACACATCAGAGTCTCTTATTGCCGAGCTGTTAGACTGACAGGATTCAGTCAGTCCTGACGGCTTGTTTTGCTGCCTTTGTACTTCCTTAGCATCATATTGTCTGTGCATTCACTTAAATATTTCAGGACATAAAACCATGTGCAGTTTACTTCAAAGTTAAGTTGCAAACATCAGCATTGTAAACAGCAGAAATCTCTCAAATGCGCTGACATCAACTCGTCCTCTGATACACAGTCACAGTTATTGCTTTAGCACACGCCTACAACTTGCATAATACTGTATTATTTCTAAGTTTGGAATTCTCCTCCGTATAGGATATCATGTTTACAACATATGACTCACCTGACACCAGTGGTGAGTCTGTCTTTGTCTGGGCTCTGTGTGTAGTTTTGTCTGGGAAGACGAGTCGATGCCAGTGTGTTGGAGTTGATTACAGAGAGGGTTGCTCATTGTCAGGAATACTGTGTATGACAAATAAAAGTAAGTATAGAAATTAAACTCAAACTACCAAACATTTTTCATAGGGCTGTCAATCAGAGAAAATATTTAATTGTGAATAATTGTATTATTGTCCATCGTTAATCAATAAGTAATCAAATATTTTTTTATCTTTCCAAAATGTACTTTAAAGGGAGAATTTTCAAGTGTAAAACTTTTGTTAACATATGAGTGGATACATAGGCTAACTTTATGCACATGTTTTTAGATTTTGCTCGTGCTGTGTGCATATTAATTATCTATTGTATAGTTTTGTCTTAGTCTCACATGCACAACCTTGTTGTCCGGCTGGCTTCAGCTAACACACCGGTCGGCTCCGTGCATTTGTAAATATTCGCTCCGAGCAACAGAGCGCTGCTGGAATAGACCGTTCTGAATATTCAAAGCTAAACACTGTAAAGTTACTCTGGGTTCTTTGTCTGAGCAGCTTGAGCAGCAGCTGGAAGCTGCTGAAATATAACAGCTGAAATTGCGGCTACACTCTAAAAAGTAATTCAGGGGAGCTTTAGTCATTACTTAAATATATAAATTGTCGTGAAATAAAAAATCAAGTTATGAGATACAATTAGAGTTTTTACTTGTATTTGATATTTTATTGAGCTTGGATGACACAGAAATCATGCCTATTGATTCAATATACTATCATGATTTGCCAGAGTTTAAAAATTTCAGTTAATAAAAAAATATTAAAATTTTAAGTTCTGTGAATGTAAAATACGGTTTGATGACGTGTAAACGGCTCAGATTCCCTCCCCTGCCTGCGCGAGCGGACCTCTGGAGCGGACATGTCCAAGTGCAGCCGAGCGACCGCAAGGTGACCACAAAACGCATGAAGCATTGTGGTGAATGGTAAGTAATTCTGTGCTTAATTACACCTATTTGCATTCGCTCAGGATTGTGTTGGTGATAGCCTTCTGTAACCGAATACCGAAATCTAGAAGTCTAGAACTCTGAATTTCAGCAGTGTCGATTGTACTTTCTGAATGCCATGGTAAATTTAGCTAGTAGCTTTAGCCTGTCGCTGATTGAGTTAGCTTAAATGCGGGAGTAATAGGTGGCCAGGTAGCCAGAGAAAACGTCTTGGCAAGATACCTTAAATATGGGATTACCCGCTAGCGAAGGCTCCGGTTACCATGGAGGTTAGCTAAGTTTATAAACTACAAGTAGCTGCCTTATCACTTTCGCTAGCAGACTAACAAACTAGTGCACAAATAGGCGGTGTGTTAGCGAGTTATCTTTCGTTTTTATTCTCATCTGAATCATAGTTTATTCATGTTTAGCTAACGTTGCGAACTGGCTCCGGTATTAGCCTTTCGGCTTGTTGATTTGGCCTGTTGGCGGACTACACCATTAAATAACGTTACAAAAATGTACACTAATGTAATAAAAATGACCTGCGTCCGTTCTCTGCTGTTAACGAGCTGCTGCTCTCTCCTCGTGTCTCAGTGCTTGTTTTCAACAGAAACACCCTGACAGCCTGCTCTCATTGTCTGTGGGAATTAAGTTTGAAGAACAATATTTCATTTGTAAGTGTTAATAAGTTCATATTCATGTTAAGACAGTTGATTTGTGATAAATAATTCATTAAAAAGAAGACTGTACATTTCATTTGAATGTTTGATTTGAAGTTATAAATACTCAGGTTAATTTCTAAGTAAAAATATGCTTTACATTGCATTAGAAAGGACAGTAATGGTAATACAGTTAATTTAAATGTTTTGAAATATATTGAAAGATGAATGTTACATGTATCTTTAAAAGAGAAGTATATTACAATTTAAAAAGGGTGCTATAAAGATAAATACTTATGGGAAAGCTGTTTAAAAATATACATTATTTCTTATAAAAGTAAATAATTAATTTGTGTTATTTAAAATACAGATTGTTAATTCATGATGAATAGTTGTTTTGTTTCCACTAAAATATCCATCCTCCATTAGCAACCCTCAAAATTTTCCTGAAATGTTCTTGTTATAATTTATCTTACTTACCAGCATTACAAGGCTTGCTTTAAAGTAAACCTCCATCACAAAAAACACACACTTGGCCACTGGTGGGCCACCCTGCCACCGGGCATTACAAGTTTCAAATTATTTTACCTAATTTATCTCCTACTCAGGTCTCCAGTCCATTTGCTGTGTGCCTTGCAAAAGCACAAGGGTTCGAGTTGAGACAGCCTCCTGAAGTAAGTATGAAGAAGGATGGAATGAGACAGAAACCTCAAATATGGATTGGCCTTGCAAAATCTGTAAATTTGCGACCCCTACTAAAGACAAGTTGTTGAAACATTATAGGCTACGTCATATCCGCGGTGGCCAACCTCTGCCATGTCCTTACCTGGATTGTTTTTGTTCATTTAAATCATGGGGTAGCCTGAAATCACATGTATCGAGGAAACACTCAACTCATTCGACAAGAGTGAGAACCTCTGAAATACTAAGTTTCTGTTGCCAGTTCTGTAATGTAGGTACATTCTCCACTGAAAAAGAGTATTTCGAACATCTTTGTCAACATTTGAAAAAGCAAGAAACTGTCACCTGTGTTTTCAAAAATTGCTGTTTCAAAACGAACATCTATGGAACCTTTGCTTCGCATAGATATCGCAAGCATACTCCCCACTCATTAGATGAGTTCAAAGACGACGTGCTAAAGAGGTATGAAAACCCTTCACAAGCAGATCAGTGCAGTGATGGAGTTAATCAGGAGGTTGAGCAGTCTGATATTGATGACATTAGAGATGATGATGTAACAGGACTGCCAAAGTTGATTGAAAGAAGCTTGGCTCATTTAATGTTGAAATTAGAGAGTTCCTTTCATGTACCAAACCAATGCATTGATGAGCTTGTAGAAGAGTTGCATTTTATTTCTCATTCAGCCTCTGCTCCCATCATGAAAGACATATTACAGTCTTGCTTGAAGAGACACAATTGTGAAATTGATGAAGCCATTGTGTCTGAAATGGTGAATGACATTTGTGGTGCAAACCCTATTAGCTCTGCCCTCCGTGATGGTGGTCCTCTTTCCTCTGCCTTCAGAAGAAGAAAGTATTTTCAGGAACACTTTTCTGTCGTTGAACCGATTGAGTATGTCCTTAGTGGAGAGAGCAGCTATCAGTATGTCCCCATTCTGAAGTCATTACTTCAAGTTTTTAGCAAAAAAGATATACAGGACCTGATCTTGAGTGAGGCAGAAGCTCAGAGAACTGTGTACAAGTCATTTCATGACGGCACCTTTTACAAAACCAATGAGCTGTTCTCAGGAAGAGACCCTACCATTGCTCTCAATCTCTATGTTGATGACTTTGAGATATGCAATCCTCTTGGTACATCCAGGAAAAAACACAAAATCACAGCTGTGTATTGGGTGTTAGCTGATGTCCCTTCATTGCTCAGATCTGACCTAAACTCAATCTTCTTAGCAATTCTGTGCAAGGCTGAGGATGTTAAGAGATTTGGTTACAGTGCTGTGTTGGAACCACTGCTCAAAGATCTTGTGTTCTTAGAGGAGGAAGGACTGTATGTTCCAGCATTGGGCAGAAGAGTCAAAGGCACAGTGTCTAGTGTGGTTGCAGATAATCTCGGTGCCCATTCTTTGGGGGGGTTTGTTGAGAGCTTTTCCAGTTCATACTTCTGCAGATTTTGTCTCGGTGAAAATTCGCAGTTTCAAGATGGAGAAGTGAGAACAGGGGCATTCCCAGCCAGAACAAAAGAACAACACGCACTGCATATTCAGGCTGTACAGGAAAATGATAGTTTGGTGCATGTGTTTGGAGTGAAGAGACAGTGTGCACTGACAGCAAAACTGAAATATTTTGATGTTTTGTCTGGGTATCCGCCTGATGTGTTACATGATCTCTTTGAGGGTATAGTGCCCCTAGAGATAGCACTGTGCCTCAGAGTGTTCATTCAGAATAAATACTTCACTCTTGAAGAGCTGAACAAATGCATCAAAGAGTTCCCCTATAAATGGTCAGACAAAGCCGATAGACCACAGCCTGTTTCTGTGAACTTTGCCAAACGAAAAAGTGTGGGCGGCAATGCACACGAGAACTGGACTTTGCTGCGACTCCTGCCACTCATGGTTGGATCAAAAATCCCTGAAGGTGACCCAGCATGGGAAGTACTTCTTGTGCTCAAAGACATAGTTGAGCTTGTTGTAAACCAGGTCCACACAGAGGAGACAATTTGCTTCCTGGATAGTAAGATATCTGAGCATAAACACAGGTTTCTCATGGTTTTCCCAGAGCAACGCCCCATCCCAAAACACCATTTCCTGGAACATTATCCAGAACTGATCAGGGCTTATGGTCCTCTGGTGTCTCTCTGGACAATGCGGTTTGAGGCAAAGCACAGCTTTTTTAAGCGTGTTCTCAGACATGCTCGTAGCTTTAGAAATATTCTGCTGTCACTCGCCATGAAACATCAGTTGTTGCTTGCTTATAACCAACATGATTCCAGAGTTGTCAGACCTCTACTACAGGCTACAACATTGTCTACAGTGGATGTCAGTGTGCTGAGAGAAGATATCCAAGAAGCACTGCAGACTATGTTTCCTGGTGAGACATGTGTCCAGATAGGCAAAAGTGTGTGTTACAGGGGCACCAAATACACCAGTGGAATGATCTTGGCTAATGGTTCCACTGGTGGTCTGCCAGATTTTGTGGAGCTGATCCAAATTGTGGTTGTGAACGGCAGAGTTGGATTCATTGTGAAAGGTCTGACTGCTTGGTCAGTTGAGCATCTGAGGAGCTATGTGCTTGAGAAAAACGGTCCTGTGAAAGTCATAGAGCCAGCTGAGCTATCAGATATGTTCCCCTTAATATCTTACATCTTTGGTGGGAAAAGCATTATGACTCTTAAGCGCAGCATTTATGTTCCATAGATGGTGCCCATACCTTGTCGAGATTTTCAGATGAAATGATACAAACTTGCATATTGCAGTCTTCCTACTTTGTTCAGACTTGGCATTTACATTTAATTGTCAAACATTTTGTGTACAGGTTGCATAATGTCCCAACCGGCTCAACTCCGAGTGATCCTTGAGGATCATGATGTCCGTAAAGTTGTACTTCCATCTGGAATCCCTGAGACAGTGGATGACCTTCACTCAATCATTCGTGATACATTTTCCATTGCCAGAGGCTTCAGTCTTCACTATAAAGATGTTGATTTTGGTGAGTTTTTCACCCTTTTTTCTACAACTGACCTCAAGGATAAGGACACAATCAAGGTTGTGTTTCTCCAGGACCAGGAGCCTGCAATAACTTTGACCTTAACTGATGTGACCAACATGACTGATCAGCCTTGTGAGAAGCGTTATGTTGACGACGCCTCATCTGTGTCAACCGATGACACACTGATTCTGTCATCTGAAGACAGTCCAGGCCACCGTTCCCAGCGCTGGCCTGCTCAGTTTGAAATTCCCAGCTTTTCTGGCCTCACAGAGATCCAAATTCAGTTAGCCAACGAGCGCTTCAAAAGATATGGGACTCATCTCACTACAAAAGATTTAATTCCACTACTCCCAGACATCCTTGGAAAACTAGCGGAGGCTATTTATGAGTACACTGCTTATCCATCTAGTCTGCAGATCAGTGAGGTTGCAGAGGCCCTCACTCAAAAACATCCCTGCCTCAAAGAACCAGGGTCCTCTAATGGGTCCTATGGATGGGCACAGCGCCTAAAATATAAGATGAACAATTTCAGAAGCAAACTTCGAGGTCTCGGCTGCCCGGAAGTTGAAGTGAACTCACTCAAGAGAAAACAAACACATGACCAGCATCCAGCAAAGAATCTGAAAAAACCAAAGAAGGCTGAGGTGAATTACCTACCCCCTCACGCCCAAGGTGAAACTACTGCAAGTTTGGAAAAAGAGAGAGTGGAGCTCCTAAGTGAAATGATGAAAAGGGACAACTCCAAGGTGGTAGCGCAGAAAATGGCCAAGACATTCAGCCTTCGTCGGGAGGAAATAGTGAAAGAGGTCCCTGCCATCAGTGACTGCATGAGACGCTGGCCTGCGCTTTTCAGTGAAGCACAGGTGACATTTTTTTATTTAAAAAATGTACTTGTTTTTTCACATTGAAATTTTTATTTCAGTATTTATTTGTTTATTTGTTTGTTTACTTATACTTATGTCATGTTTGGTCTCTCATACTGATGTGCCCTGTAGATAAGTGAAGAATTCAAGAGGATAACAACAGTTAGCCTTGAATCGACCTTTCTGGCCAAGCTTGACCACTGCACCCCGAAATTGATGGCCTTGACCGAATCAAAAGGAGGAGCTACAGGCCTGAAGATAAGGCACATTAAGGACATGCTTCTTGAGGTATAATGATTAACTTTATGATGAATAGACCTTTATTCTAAATGTTTCTGCCTCACTGTATCATGTTGTCATGATTTGGGTTACACTTGCATCTGATTTTTATTGACACTTGATCTTTTTTTTCTTCTTCATGAATCAGGACAACACTGTTGAAAGGCGGAGAGAAATTGCCATTCGCTGCCTCATAGTTTATCTTGGAGAGAAGGAGGAGGACCTTTTCAAACAGTACCGCGTAAGTAATTGAGTACGCTTTTAATTTTTACATTTTGTTTGAAATGTTGTCTCTGGAGCCTTCCCACATGGAGATATGGCCGTTTCAATCCTGTGCACCGCCTCCTATGGGCTAGGTGTTGAAGTACATGGTCACCCTGCATTTCCTTATGCAGGTCACCCTGAAGAGCTTGAGCCATGTATTTTAAACATCCTAATACCTTTTGATTTCTTCTGCAAGGATGTGGAGGAGCTCGATGCAGACCTTGCGATGCAAGTGATGAAGATTGCGATCTTCGGTGATGGACGTGCAACCATCGTAGTCGAGGGAAACAAGATTCTGCAGGGGATTGATGTCGCCAGATCCTGTGCTTTGCTGATGGGAGTAATCTATGCTCTTAACCTTAGCTACCCCAAGCAGCTGAAATTTACCTTTGAGGCATTCCAGAAGCTATGCCTTGGGCTTGATGGACAAAAGGCAAGCTCTAAGGTAATGAACCTCAAGTATGGTATTTTCTAGAGTGGATTCGATCAACCTTACATGAGGGAGAAGCTCTCTCACACATACACACAAACATGCTTGTTCTTTTGTTTCTGTGATACCTACTGAGTGAAAACCAAATCAGTGGAAGTTATCAGCATAGAAAAGGATGACCTCTGTTCTCTGAGGATGTTCGTGTTCTTGGAACTGCCTTTTGCTGGATATTTTTGCTGGAGTTAGGAGTGTGAGCAGTCTGATATTGATGAGGTAAGACATGATAATGTGAGTTCTGTCATGGTCTGTATTTTGTTTTGAGTCATGTGTACATTGATTGATGCACAGGGTTTACTTAATTTTACAACTCTGTTACTCTTAAAGCTTCTGATTGCTTCTTGTTTTGTGTCTTTTGTGTCAACAAATGCTGCTGCTGCTGAACATTTTAATAAATGCTTCTAGTCAATTTGAATATTACTGTCTAAATTTCTGTTCTTTTTGAGCACCAGGAAAGAGTTCCTTAGCTGCTGTCCCTGTCTAACCAAGGTTAGAGTTTTGAGCAACTTCGCCTCCCAGGAAACACAGGAAAATATCCTAGCTTCTTCACCTTACTTAAAACATTATGTTGGATCAACTTAAATACTTGCATTCATGTTGACAGTTATTAAGTTCATGTTACTTAGAAATGTGTTTTATTGTGGCCAAAAAGCTTCTTCACCTTACTTGAAACATTATGTTGGATCAACTTAAATATTTGCATTCATGTTGACAGTTATTAAGTTCATGCTACTTTGAAATGTGTTTTATGGTGGCATAAAAGGTAATTCACCGTACTCAAAATATTGCTTTGAATCAATGTAATTCTGGCAGCAGTTGGCTCAACTTAAAAATTCTAGTGGAAAACGTTAACACATGTTTTTGCGTTGACCCAATGTTTTATTTTTTAGAGTGTACCTACCATTAGATTGCACAGTTGCTGTCTTTTCTCCATCTTTCTCTCCGTGCCCTTAAAACTGCATGATGTAAGATTTTTCTTTATATTTGCTCTAGGAAAAAGAAAAGAACAACTACAAAGTAGATTATGACTGACAACAGATAAGTCTGAGGCAGCCTCTGTGACCAGTGAGTGCTTAGTGAGCTTTACCTGTTTTTCTTTGTATCCCTGTCAGTGCTGTCAGTCTTGTGTTAAAGGTAGCTTACCTGAATGGTGAAATGCTTGCTTGCATCAGAGTAATCTTGTTACTTAAGTGTTCCTGAATGTATCACATTCTGAACATGTGTTCAGAATGACTCATACACTCATTCACTGTCCCTATGCAGGCACACAATATTTGATTGTATAGTGAGCATTACAGACGTGTGAATCATCATCGTTGTGGACCATCACTGACAGGTGTTATGTCAGGTATGGGATTGTGAACCAAAATAGAGTACATGCAGGGACACCTCATTTTTTAATTTGAGTATTCTAGCGCAAATGCAATATTTCACACTTAAAAGTTTGACATGTCATGTACTTGCCAAAGCAGGAAATGTGAAACTATCACCATTAATGATGGCTCCTTTCCAGCAATTAAACAAAAATACCAGTATGATTTTTAATACCATTAAAAGTGAATACGCTGCTCTTTCAGTCTATTTAAACTGGTCATCATGCTGATGTCATATAGCATATACCCTGGAGAAATGTTGTGATGTATTGTGACCTAGAGCTTAAACTACACTACTTCACAGGCTGTTTTTATGTTTATTACGCTCTCACCATGATTACTACAGCTACTAGATGTTGCCCCTATAATATATATTGAAAATCCAACAAAACATGGTTATCGTGACAGGCTTCATTAGTGCAATGCAGCAGTTAATAATGTTAGTTACGCCTTTATTTGAAGAGTCCAAGTGTCTGCTGTGAAAATGTTCAGTTCATCTTTACCTTTCACAGGGAGGCTGGGGAATACAAGCCATTTTGCATTTTGGTTGACCAAATAAAAAAGTTCAGTTCTCAGATAATAGCTCTAATATTTGGCCACTGCACTTCCAGACTTGGATTTCCTGTCTGTAAGTCCATGTTGAGCCACATTGCTGAGTTTTTCTTCACGAGTAAAACTCAGGAACCTTTTTTCCTGCATGGTCTTGGATGTGGCTCAGTATCCATGACTGCCCAGGGCTCAGCAGGCGGCTGCATGGTGATTTTTCTTTTGGACATGTCGATCCTGGTCTGACACCTTTGCTTGCTGCTAATGAGTCAAGCCTGAGATACACTGTTGGCTGTGTTGCTTAATTGCTGTTGAAAACCGTGGGGAAGTCCAGCTGCAGTCAGTGCAGTGGTGCAGAGGACACGATACACACGATTAGACACTCTGACACACAAATGAAAGAGTGTACGTTTGATTCTTAAGGCGCTGTGGAAATTGGCAGACAGGTCTTGGGGTCCTTCAACACAATGATACCAGTGACAGTCTAATAATATCACAGTTCACCTGGGCAGGATTCTCCTCTGTGACCTCTGGCTTTGTTTTTTCCCCCCCTGTATTTTTAACTACCATGAGGTACTGACAACTCTTTCTGGTTGTATGTTTTAGAGAATGAACCCACAGGAATATGCTTTATTTGAAAAAACTCCTCTGCGTCAACCTTGTTGGACTGGCTTGTCCTTCCTTCTGTCAACATTGGTTGCATGTATTAATTTTGGTATTACAAAATGTAATACATAATTTACAACTGTCCAGTTGTACTTCCTGCCTTGGCTCCACCAGGACCTCTGTATAAACCGCAGAGGAACTGAAGTCCTTACATGCTACAGGAGCAACATAAATATTAAAAATGTACAAGCAGGAAAGACATGCTTGCAAGCTATGTTGTACAATTATAAAATCTATTTATAAAATCCACCACTGAGGGGCATATGTCATGTCATTTCCTCATTAATTACACATTTCCTGGAGCAGCGTCCAGCTGTTTACTCAATCCCATTCCTGATAGAGTATTCCAGAGCACCAGCTCCCGCTCACAGAATAGTTTAAACTGCTTTCTCCCACAAGATTTATTTTGGCACCCTAGAGATCCCAATCCCAATTCAGTATTTGAATACATACCTGTCAGTAATTATGTGGGAAATTCACATTCTCCTCCTCTGCATATAAGCCCTACACTTTGATTCCAATTCATTCATCATTTGGCTTATATATTTTGGTCCATTAATGTAGGCAAGCAATTTTACCATTTGACGGAATAGACACCATTTTTGTTACCAGTATCCAGTTCTTATGAAAACATCCATGGTTTTATACATCCATCAAAAAAATGTTTTCACATTGTCTTTTGATTTAATTATTTTCTTGATCCTACATGTTCTATAGTACACTTGATAGCGTCTTTGCCCACTTCTGTTAGAACCTGCACTTCTTTTAGCTGAGCTACAATAACTGCAATGTCATCATTTTTAGTGTTAAGAATAAGATATATTTATTAGTTTTCAATCAACTTTTTAAAATAGTATACCACCAAATTCTGGATTGGAATGTGTAGTTGCTGCACTTTGGCTTTATTGGCAATAATTTGATTATTGGAATTATACATAATAATGTAAATTTACCACGATAAGCCAACGACTTATTGGCCTGATATTGTGCATCCCTCCTTAAAGTAGTGTTGCCCGTGACAAATGAATTGTGTAAAACAAAAAGTGAAAACATGTCACAGTTGTTAGTAGATATCTAAATGCATTTATCTTCACTTCAGCTTTACCAGAAAAAACACCTTCACATCAAAACATTAAGGAGATGTCATGGATGATAAGTTTATTACTGCGTATCTAACTCTAGTGAGAAAATACCAGAATTCTGTGGTATATTCTAGGACTAACAAAGGTTATATATGCTCTTTCAGTAGAGGTATAATCATTTAAAAAAAAGAGAGGCTGAAATAGCCTTCTTACAGTCTGCCAGACTGCATTAATGTAATTCTCCTGTCTGACAGAGAAATTAATTTGACTGTATTGTTGCCCAGTAGGCCATTAGAGGCAATTTAAGGTTTTATAGAAGAAGGCTTCCTGATTTAGACACAACTCTGTGGGACCTCCACTCCTTCAGGAGCTGGCTTAATAGTTGCCATTCTATCAGTCTCCATCCCTGGCTTCACCACTTTCTTATATTTGGCAAAAAAAAAGAGATACATCTGTTGCTAAGATACTGTAGTGATGAGAATGTCTGTTTTGTTCTCACCATCATTCAGTATCTGCTCCTGCCTTTCTTTCTTGTCAGAACAACGCTGCTCTTATTTCTTTTCCTGTTCTTTTAGGCTACAAATTGCATGCAATTAATAATGTCTTATTTATTTGTATTCTAATTTCTAAAAGGTGTTCTAATCAGGATTTATTTCCCTAAACATTATGAAAAAGACGAGTCACATTCACATACAGTTCCTTTAACGCCATTGCACGGTACTGCATGTCGTTCGAATCCTCTCAGTGGGATAATTGCATGTTCGTTCCAGGGTTTTCATTATTATCTTGTAATTGCTGGTGTTGTACTGTGAAAATCCGCTGAAATCTGACATATTCAAATCTCTCTCATCAAGAAGTCTAGTGTAAATATTTCCCATAGTATAAGTGGCAGTAGCTGACTGGAGTCACAGACATGTCATATGACATATGTACCTCGGAACTTCCAGTGTACATCTAACACATGTTGGACTCCTTCAGAGACTGCAGTCTGCAGTGTTGTTCATACATTTCACTCAGGCAATTAGTTATTAATAGTCACATGCTCCAAAATATAGGGGGCATTTTTCACCCTGTGCACATGATTTACTTTCACACTGGTTAAGATTGTTTATAGTTAGACATGCAAAAAAGCATGCTGTTCTCAAACATGTATAGAAACTGAGATCCTGTGCCGAGAGACTGTTGCAGTGGTTGGGTCTCTAGAGAGTCATATCTCCATTCCAGCAGAGTGCACAGAGAGCAACAGCCCAGCTGAGAGGAGGCACAGGTGGATGCAATGCGGAGTTGAGGGTGGGATGATGTGTCCTGCTAGCTCTATGGCTAAGATAAGTTGGGTATGTTATCATTCAGCCTGGTCTTTTATATCCCCATAACCCAGCAGTCTGTGTGGTGCATAGTAATCTGCAGTCTCATGTCGCCCAGCTGGTTTTAAGAAAGTGGCGTGAAGCCGGCTATTCTCTGGTTATTCTCTGTGCGGTTCACTAAACCAGTCTCTGTTTGGATGGAGTTAAATACTTTGGGGACTATTGCAACAGTCTCTTAAATGCAGAATCTCAGTGCAGTGTGTGTGCTTAATTAGATTTTTAGACGTAAACGAAAGATGCTAACTGCTGCACAGCTAACATTGTAGCTGTGTCTAATTCTTTAAACAGGCCAGGGCTAGCTGGTTAGCGTGCTAATTTCAGTAGATATTTCTCCAACACAATACATAGATACCAACATCAACACTGTCGCTCCTTCATAATTTTGTTTTAAACTAAAAATCAGGTAATATCCTACACATTGTACCTTAGGAATCCTGAGAGTGATAGGGAATAAACTGACTTAACCTGAGCCATCATAACTTCCCTCGCTCGCGCTCCTTGACATTTAATTGCTTTAATGCATGTGAGATGCATCTCTATAATTCAGAAACGAGGAAAGTTTCCGGCTTGCTAGTATCCCAGCCAACTTGAGCATGAATTGAATGTGATTAGCTATTAGTCTAGATTTATGTGAATGATTTATGGTGAGCAGTGGCACTCAGGGCTCCAACAGATTTAAGATTTAACAGGCTGGATTTAAAAGGTGGATGAACCTTCATCTCCCACCAGCTCACAGAATCTCCTGTCACATTCCCGTACGGGCAGTGAAGTCCCAGTTCCAGGCCATTATTGTAGTGCACTTGTCAAGGCGTATGATAAAGTCTAGATCCAATTTTTGCCCATCAACTTTGATTTTGAACATACTGATTACCATATTAGTATGTCCATATTTTATAATTTACTATACAATTCTAATTTCTATTTCTGTCATAAATTCACACTCGAAGGGTGTTGAATATTCACAGCATTACATATATTCCCCCTCGGAATAGACTTAGAAAAGTAGATCCGACTCACTGACTGTTTCTTCCCAAACACTACTCATAATGTTGCATGAAGATTTTTTGACAAACGGGTTCAAATAGAAAGTGAGAATGGACTGTGATGAAACGTATAACAAGTAATGCCTAGTAAGCTAGCTCACCTCGGCTTAGCTTACATGCATGGAACTGCTGATCGAGTAACTAAATGAACATGATGCATGTCAGTCCCATTTAGTCTTATGTATGTCACGTCATGTCTTTGCTTTGGCGGATGCCCAGGATGTATGTTCACACTTTCAGAGTGCAAGCACATGAGCAAGAGGACGCTGACAGTTCAGACACCACCAGTGTCGATGTTAAAAAGGATTTTCTGAAAATTTCACATAGCACCTCTCAGATTCAGTGTTGGCCAGTGATTCTTAAAAATACTTTTAGTATTCAGGCTTCTGTAGCATCCTTTCAGTTTAATAAAGGAAGTTCTGAGAGTGCAAACTGCAGGCTGATTATAAAACCGAAGCCAAACAACAAAAGGAGGCTTCCAGTTGAGGATTAGTGAGTGGAACTTTGGGTGCCAAGTGATGCATGGTTCAGGGATTTTTCTCCTAAATACTGCTACATTTTTACTACCAAGATTATCACAATGTGTCCATGAATCATTTCTGCGGATGCACTCTTGTAGTGTTTGAGGCTGCTGTCAGTGTCAAATCGACTGATTCAGCTGATGAGTGAGTGATTTATCTTTTGTATTGTCATTGCTGGAGATTCTGCTTTAACAAGGACATGGAAACATTTTTTTTTCCCAGTTTCAGTGGGAAACAATTGGCTGTCATGCTCTTGAATTTGAATAAAATAAATGTAACTGTTTAACTCGGTAGCAGGTTTTAGAGTTTTAATTATGGGATCATTTTAGTCCATAACAATGTAAATGTCAGATGCTGAGCTAGCTGGGAAGTTTATAAGTGATTACTTTTACATCACTGACCATTAACTTTTTTACTTTATACTTATTCTGTCATGACTTTTACACCAATTAGACCCATTGGCTGTTCGATCACATCAACCGTTTATCACTCCTCCCCCTATCACTCTTAATTTCCTGTCTCTCCAAGTGCTGCGCTGTCATTCAGATGCTCCATCGCTCCTCTTTCCCGTGCCGTGTACCTCTGAAGTGTATTTATTTCCAAGTGAAAATGAAAGTGTGAAACCTGTCAGCTTGAGCGAGCACGTTATTATAACATCGCCACAGCAGAGGTGATGAAGAAGGCAAATGTGTTGTAAAGTTTTCCATTCAGGTTGTCAGACAGAAAAGTGTGAAATTTAAAAAGTGTTTCATCTGCTTTGACCTTCTTTGTTTGATGTGTTTGGGAGCCGGGGTTGCCTGTTTTCTGATTTTCTGCACTTCATGCCTGGCCTCATGTATTTCTTGTGTATGTTCAGCTGCTCCAACATACAAGATGAAAGGCTGTTCATACTATAACATCAAAGCCACACATATGACCCAAGAGAAGACTAGACTTTACAATGGAGCCTGTCTTTAAAAAAAGAACATTCTCATCAGATGCTTATTTTTGATTGATTTATTAATGCTTATTTAATCATGTACATAAGATTCACATGGTTCACAAGCATAAAACTGAATTTATTTTTGAACTAGAAGAACGTTTTTGGCGTATAAATCAAAGCATCATATATTACAACTAAACAGCTTCTAAATATAATAATTTAATATATTGGAAAAAGTTATTGTTTTGAGTCTTTTATTTTGATAATCTCATGTCAGGCATTGTCTTTCTAGCCTGCCGATTGCCAGATGTGAAACTAGTACTGTAAGGTTATTTCAAACAATTTCTTTGTTTGAAGTTGTGTTTGTCTCCACCTGATAAATCCACTTTGTTTTACTCTTTTAACTTAGTTTTTGGTTTCTACCAACTCCTGAGAAAGATATGTGTCTTTAGCTTCTAAATCCTCCACTGTGTTCAGCAGCTCATCTCCAACTGTGTGTGTCTGCTGTCTGCGCTGTGCAGGTAGTGTAACAGTCGGAGCCCAGATACATGCATTCAGGTTCGAAAAATAAACCTCACACAGCACATCTACTCCGGTATAAAATATCCATACTCAGGTAGTTAATAGAGGACAGACAGAAGTCCCTCAGCTGAGAAGTGATCTTTTGAAAGTTTCTAAAAAGGAGCAAGTCATTTAAATTGTGCCCTCTCATTAATGAGAGGATGGCTTTGCAGCAGGGCAGCACAGCATGAAGTCGCGTCTTCTCTTTTACTGCACCCACTGTGTGATATCAAAGAGGTGCTACAGTCTGAGAGCCGATTAAACATGAATGAAACACTGGGCTTCTTGGTAGACCTGGGGCGTTTTGCTGCTCTTACTATCTTTTTCTTTCAGACTGTTACTTCCCAGCCTGTTAGTCACTTATTGTCCGTCTTTCCTGTGGCCGGCTGGACTGAAGTGCAAACCTTAGAACAGATTTCTGACTCCGGTAAAGGATAAAAGCTGATGATTCTTACATTTTAAAGATGAATAGTCCTGATTGGCACTTTTCATCCCGTTGATTTTCACCACCCTCCTCATGTACTAAACTTTAAAGTTTCTGGTAAGTCTCGGGGGGCTGTCTGCCAGTAGTTCCGGTGGGACCGAGGCTATGGATGGATTAACAGCACAGTCACAGACCTGCAGGCTGTTGGACAAGCCTTTTTGAAGGAAATGAATGATAATGAAGCAAGATGACACTGAGTAATTTGCTGCCTGGTGCGACATCTCTCATTCTCCATCTTTTACTCCTTCGACGCCCCGTAGGGATTAATAAAGTTAATTTAGTATCAGATATTCTCACAACCTAGAAGTGTATCATGTCTTTTTAGACCTGGTCCAATCATTAATTATATTTTTTAGTTTTTTGCGCAACACAGTGTGTTGTACTGTTTGTGGCTGTGAAAAAGGGATTTAAAGTAAGAAGGCTCTTAAACTCAAAAGATTTCACCTCAGATTAACCATTACAAATACAACACAAGATAGGGCTGACTGAAATGAAAAAGATATCTAACTGCAAATTTGCTGTCCTTGGTTTGGAATATTGTTGGTCTGCAGAGGATTAGAGGAGTATTAGTGTTATGTTTAAAAATATTAAACATCATATGTAGGTACCAAGCATAATCAGTTCACAAATCCGTTGAAAGAAGGGTGTTTTATGACCAGATAATATTACGTTTTTATCAATGGTGTATGGTGTATTTTGAAGCCATGATACAGCTGCTGTTTCTGGTTAAGGATAACGGATTTTATGCTTTAACAAAATGGCCTTTCTCTGTATGGATTTCAGTGGACATACTTGACGGTCAACCCAAACATTCCCATACCTTAGAGCTATTGTAGCGTCTGTGATTCACTTTTACATTGTGATTGTGGGATATATGAGCTTCTATCTTTATCTTTCAAACACATGTTAGACCCTCCTATCTTTATTAAAAAGGGAGTTAGTTAGTGACAGTGTGGGCTCTTGGGTAGCTTGATGGCTTGATGGACCACCAGCGGCTGACAGGAAAGGGTTAGCTTAGCACAGGGTCAGTTGAAAGTAGTACAGTGAGCTCTAGTATGAAATGGGCATTCATTGATACTTCTGTCACAATGAAGAATTCAAGCACTAATTTCACAGCTGACAACTGCCCTGCTTGCATGTTATTCCACTACCCTTTATCTCCCCTTGGTGGGTTGTAATTGAATGGTTATTCTTTGATGTTTAATATTTCATTCTCATGAATCTGACTCACAGCAAGTTTTCTGCTTCATAAACTAAAGCTTTTTACAGAGACCTTAGTTCTGAGTGACCTTACAGTACGTGCCAGCCTCTCCTGTACAAGTCTTTGTGCAGTAGCAGCTTTGTCAGCTTGTGCCTCTGCACATGGACGTGGAGGCTGTTATTAAGTAACATGTTGTCTGCCAGTTAAAGGCACCCTGGGAAATGTTTCACATAATGGTGCATGTCCCCACTCCCTCAGTGGATGTTCTTGGTGCCACAGCAATAAACCTGAGGCACATTTTAGAAATGGCTTCAACCAAATTGCCTACTGTTGTTAAACTCCAGGGAAAATGGCACAGTATGGGATGTATTCTACCTCAGGCATATTAGCAGATTTTGAGCCGTTCTACTGCATGTGCTGTTTGTGCTGATTTAGCAATATTTCCCATACAGTAGGTTTAGATTAGATGAGCTATCAAAGCGTTCACATCAATATTTCTACATGGGGGGTCACCTTATGCATTTATAAGTAGTCACGAGACTTCTTATGGCCTGTCACGCTCTCTAGGGCACTGTGCTATTTTTTCATTCAAGAGTAAGCTCATTAACTCAGCTTGGAAAACAGAGCAAATGCTCTGCATTTCGACTTTATGTTGTGATTTACTCTATGCAGAGTATTTCATTTGCATTTTCCCCTAAAAATAAATATGTGTGAATCAGACAGATTACAAGATTACAACCTATTGTTACCTTTTTTTACCCCGACACTGCTGCTAATTTTTCTCAAAGTATAAGTCCCATAATTACAAGAGCTGCAACGTGCCAGTTGCAGTATAATTTCTTAAGTGAACAACACAAACAGTGTTGGTACAGAAGGCTATAGGTTATTGCTATATATGCAGACATTGCTAAAAAAAAAATGAAACAAATTTTTATTCAGGGAAAACTGGCATTACCATTTTACTGGAGGTCCCATGATCTCCAAAAATCACTTTATGATAGTCCCATGCACATGTTTATTACAGAGCTATGATTAAATGTTGACCTGGTATCTCCCACAAAGATCCCCTCTCCCCCATTAAAGAAGACAAAAATGGGCCAGTGTAGGTCTCTCTTTATAATACAACTCTAAGTTGTACAAGTAATTGGAACTGCTGTACCATGGTGCCTGCATGGAGTGTCCAGGATCTATTATAAGGTGTGCTATGTAATGCACCACCTTTATGGATGGGGCCCATAGTGTGAAAGTCATTTTTCTTTTCTGTATCTGTGAACTAGAATAACTATTCTCTCCCACCAGTTCTTCTTCCCAGGATCCATTTCTCATCTCTCGCGTGCTGGCATCATTACTAAATTTCTTAGGAAGAGTGCATTTCCAGCAGCCTGTTGTACTTGGCACTCGGGATTCATTAGAGTAAAATTGCTCCTTACATCGGGCAGTTTGTCAGGAGTATCAAGAAACTCACACTGATTACATGTAATACAAGGAATGAAATTGTTTTTGTAGTAAAGTACTTCTTTTTTCTTTTAAATGGAAACGTTGCCAATTTTCAGCTGGCTTTCTTGAGAGCCCATGAATGGCACCTTACGCCGCAGCTCCCTCCTCACCAGCCGTTCAAAGTTTACTGGATAATGTGACATATGGGTTGAAAAGTGTATCTTTAGGAAGAGGCGTACTTACTTGATGAATCTGTTCATAGTTTGTTTTCCTGGGGGATGATAACTTATGTATGGCTTCTCTCTTTCTCATGATTATGAGCTAAAAGCAAAGTAGTTCAATCAAAGCCCCCAAGACAAACAGAAAACCTATTGCCTCTCCTTACACACTGAAACTCATTTAGAACCAGATCCACCTTATCCCCCCACTTCAGCTCTGTTTTCAAATGTCCCCTCTTCCAAAGGAAGGCCAATTCATTCTGCCGACATCACTTGGCACCACTGTTGTTCTCTCTTTAATAAAATGCAGCTCTTCCAGGGGAAAATGTTCCACCTCTATACTCTCTTGACAGCTCAGGATATACAGACTCCCCACCTCCACCCTGGTGAGGCTTTGGAACTGATGAAACCATTCTGGCCAATTGCACCATTGTCTTATCTGGTCATTTCAGTACAGGACCCAAAAAAAAATCGATTTGCAGAGTTTTAAAACTGACAACTCCAAGCGGCACCAAGAACTCTTTGAAAAAAAGTTTAGCTTCATTTCCTGAAATCATCCAGTGTGACGTCAGTAAGCTGGATACAGCATGCTCATGTCTGCCAACCAGGCCAGTCTGTGATGCTTTATGCAAAAGAACCACAGGGAGAAGACAGGCAAAAGATCCAACAGCCTAACTGGACAGAGAACTTTCTTGTTTCTGTTTGAGAGACAGTTTGTATTTCACTCTTGGGGTTTTTATTCTCATGTGATTTCTGGACAAATAAGGCAAGTCCACAGGATTTCAGGTAGGGTGGAATAGACATGTAAGAATAGTGATTTAGGCCAAGAGAGATGTGCCTGCCTCACCATATGCAGTGGTGGAATGTAACTAAGTACATTTATTCAAGCACTGTCCTGAAGTACAATTTTAGGAACTTCTATTTTATAACTATATAACTATTTCCGTGTTCTGCTACTCATAGACTTCTACTCTACGAATGTACTTTTTTTTTATATTTACACGTGTTTGTGTAAGTACTAAAGTACTAAACTTTATAAGGCTTAGCTATATGAAGTGAAGGAGGCCAGCTTGTGCTACATGTTTTGTAGATGTAAGCAGTAGCTAACACTGCTAGCTAGATCAGTGTACAGAGTTGTGTTATTTTCATGGCAAAGTCAGAACCCAACAGGAGGAGTTTGAGGACAATATAGCCGTTTGGGGCAACGGCTAATATTACTGACAACCAGATTCTTCTTCTGCATAATTGCAGATACATTTTTTAAAAAGCTTGAAAAAAGTGACGCTGGTAGCCGATAACAGATTACAATCTAAGATTGCATGTTGGCCATTGCATTCCACCTGTTTTTTTTGCTCTCTACACAGACTTTTTATCAGTGTCCAACAAAAGCCGGGTCAAACATGATTAGTCATACCACCCCAACTACTAACAGACTAGAAATAGAAACCAGAACACTTCCGATACCAAAAGACCATCAAGCTCTTTTGTGGTATGGCTCTACTTTTACATGACTGCCAACTAATGCTGGCTGAGTTGGCTTCTGGGGCTGACACTGGGAGAGTATCTGCCATAGTATATGTGTTACCACAGTAACAGTTCGAAGATATTTAACACAAGCAATAATACTAATTCTTTTATGTGATTTCCTAATTGAACAGAACACAATGTAATTTTGCAAAGGCAGTTGGATCTTTTCAGATTTTTGTCAGTCAGGCAGGGCCAATATATATTCATTAAGGCATAATCAGTGGTATAATTGGCAGTGTAAGAATGGCAACTTCTAAGCCTTTTTCAAAGTATAATAATCACACAGAGCTATTACCATTGTGCCATCAGTTCTTCAGGGCAGCTTCGTCTAAAGATCTTTTATTACAATTTCATGGAATTATGAAAAAATGGACCGGATGTTAATTAGAAGTCAATTTGGGACATCTTAGATGGTGTTTTTCTTTAAGTTAGTGGAAACCTGCTTCTCTGCAGCTAATAAAACTCTATTTAGACAGGTGGTGTTTAAGAATTATACGAGATTACTAAACTATACTGTCTAAATCCCTTTTGAATGCCCCAAAAATGAGCACACAGTGGAAACCTATGTGGCTGTGTTGAATCTCACTCCCTCTATCTCACTGGCATCTTGCTGACTATAACTGTCTGTCAGTGATGGCTTGTTTGTTTGCAGTGAACCCTGACCACCCACCACAACTCAAATATCTCTAATTAAATAATAGATGCTTTCACACCATAGAAGTTCTCCAATGTCAACTTTTCTCAATAAACAGTATGTGCAGCTAAAGTAAATTACCATACTTGACATTCATCACCTCATCAAATTGCAATGCACCTGCCCCCTCACAGCTTAGCCAATATGACTTCAGCTGATTTTGTCGTGGCCTGTACATAAGTGGCACTTAAAATAAGACTAAATGAGCCACCCACATTCAGTGCAAGATTTATTGTTTGTGAATTTTTATGAAAACGGGCTGTTTGCTTGACAAGTGATACACACATAAACACACAGACAGTGATTGCTGTTAATGCATTCATGGTGTTTACAGCTGCTCTGCCTTGTGGAAACACCTCAGCCTCGCTTGGTAATGGCATGGTTACATAACTTGATACGCAATATTTAGATTTTCCCCTCCACATGTGTAAGTAAACATTCATAATTGCATCTGAGAGAGTTCATATTTCTGATAATCTAATCAAGTCGTTAAAGGGAAAATGAATATCTTGATCTCGTAATGTTCTGCAGTTGTGCTTGCATAGAATACTGTAAAACCAGTGAAAATCTTATTATTTAAATCCCACTGCTTATCTTCCTCCTCTCCAAACAGCAGAGCAGAATCAACATGGTCGGGTTGGATGGTCTCATCAGCATTTGCCGCCTTTTGTTCAGTGTGTGCTTTGACCGAGATGAAAGGGAAAAATAAAAATATAGCTCATCTTGGCGCTGTGTGAATTGGGCTCTCTCGCTTTCTTCCTCTCACTCTCTCTGTCTTGTGTTGCTCTTTTCTCCCACCCCAGTACCTTTTTTATTCTTCTTCTCCAGGCTATAGTTCTTTGTGGAGCTGGCTATCTAGCCTGGCACCCTGCCCTTATACTGTGGATTAACAAAAAGCCTTGTATATGGACTACATGGTCTCATGAAATGTGTCCTAATTCTGCTGCTTTTTATCATTCAGTGTGAAAGCTCAATTCATTTGCAGAGCCTATTATGTAATTATTAATTATTCCTGTCTTGCCCAGGTTATTTGTGGGTATTACACTTTAACCAATGTAAGAGCAATTATTTATCAACAGTAGGATGCCTAAGAAGAAGTCTAATGTTCAAAATATATCAATTATTGGCATTCTCTGCAAGGTGTTATTTCTTTCCTACTGAGTTTATTTAACAAAGCAATTAGATAAAATGTGCAACAACCTACACATGCAATCATATGAGTAATAGATGCAATTTTCAAAAGGCCAGATAAACCTTCTTCCAACAGTGACTGCTCAATTTAAATTAACCATGCAGCAGATAAACAGTGAGGGCTTCTGCCAGTTAACATGGGAGCTGAAAGCACGTTGGCTGAGCCGCACAGCTGACAGCCTTCTGTGACTGCCATCCTCTGTGCCTGAATGTGTTTTGGCCTTAGCACAAGATACACTAATCATTAGTTAATAAGTCAGCCCAAAGAGACCAAATGTATTAATTAAAAATGTTGTCTCATTTAGTTAAGTATTTTATAAAACTCTTGTTTCGTCTCGGCTAAATTCAGGTTGCACTACTTAGGGCTGAAAAAGTATTACTACCCTCTCTACATATTTTGGGGTAAAAACAATCCAAAGGGTATCTTTGAAAGCACATTATGAAACTCAATCAAAGCACATGAATGCAGAAATGTTGAATATTATACTCATTGTATTACAACAACTTGTTACCGAACAAAAAGATGGTGTCTCTTCAGTCCAATGACCATTTCTCACACGCTAATAAAGATTCTAGCTTCTGGGATTATTTCTGCGTTATGTGTTACACTGCTTCTAGCTCAGCCTGTGAGCTCCCGCTTGGTCCAAGACTTGAGGCTTAAAGAAAATTTCAGAAATATAAAACCTACATGAAACCAAACTTCATAATAGAAAGAGTCATAATTGAGCCTTTTTGCAGTTCAAGGTTAACAATTTTACAGAAGTTTCTTTTATGAGTTGGTCTAAGGAGAAAGGGCTTTTTTGGACAAAGAGGGATTTTTTCTCATGTGGTACTTTTCAAAACAGAAGCTCTGAAGTGCTTTTGCTGACTGTGTATCCACTTCTAAAACCCAATCTCCGCTCCTGGTTTTGCTTGTTCTCTACACGTCTTCAGACTCAATTCCAGACTGCAGCTGAGATTCATGTCAAAAAGACAATGGGGCATTGTTGTGTTTTAACACATTTTACTTACGACGTGTTATGACAAGTTTTGAACTGAATTGAGGTTTTCCCAAAATATAAATCATGGTTGTTTTTTTTTGTCAAATTGTTCTCCATGGTAACATTGCTGTGGCACAAACACTTTCTTGATTTATCCCTTGTACTGGCATACTAAAAAGTCTAGGTTTATATTTATTTTCATATGTGAGTTTGATGGTGCAGTGCACATCTCATGTGCGATATAGTGTATGTTAAACACTGTTATTTGTGTCTGATTACTGTTTTGGCATGCAGCACGTAAACCTTGTTAACATGGTTAAATGTAAAGAGAATGCTATTATCCACTGAGAGATTCATTGTGATGGTGATTACATTTAAGTAGCTGCTGTTGGAAACCGTTCAATCCTCATTTTCTAATGGAAAAGATGATGGGGGTGTTAAGGAGAAAATAAGACTGTTATCTCCACGACTGTATTGTAAGTTAGACTCTTTCCAATTAGAACGTGTGTACCCGAGGGTCCTGTTGTGGGTAATTGTTTTTAAGAACTGGCTAATACCCTGAAGACTGTTGTAATGACACTGTATCTTTCCAGTATGTGCTCAAATTATTCTATTTGCGAAAGCTGTTGTTTCCAGCTCATGGGTAGACAGTAGTGTCTTTGTTGTTGTACCAGAGCTGCTCTTTTTTTCCCTCTGTGATAGCACAGCTTCGATATCGGTCCTCTGCTCCGGGGCATGTGGATGCATGTTGCAGATTAATTAAATGTCTACCATTACAGCTGGAATGTATGCAGGTGTTTAGCTTCCAGTGTGAAAGTGAAGCAAGCTGCCTAATTGAGTTTAGCTTGTCACTTAAAACTGTTTTCTTCCCCCCATCATCTGATTCATATCTACACCAAAATAGACTGTTTCTGTTATTGTGACATGCAGTCAGAGGTGCTTCTGGTAGACCGGGCTCCGCGTTTATGTGATATGCCAGGTACAAACACTCTCCGGCAGCCGCAGCCTCCACTGCTGTTTGTTTCAGCGAACAAAGCCCGCGTTTCCTTCTGTCATGCTGTCCAGAGTTTGTATTCAGACAATCTGCTTCTGGAAAGGTGAATTAGAGTTTATTGGAGTCGCTATAAGGTCCGCTGTCAGATTAGTTGAGGAGGTAAAGTGTGAGAGCTTTTGAGTGTGCATGGTGGTTTACCTAAACATTTGTTGCTACAGGACTGTGTGGGGATGTTGGGTGCTGACTGTTTGAAAACTTTAACTGTGCTCCAGCTTTTGCCCACTAGAGCCCAACCAATACATCTGCTTATATAGTATTTAAAAAGATTTTTTAAACTATGTCTTACTCAATGCTTTTAAATTATTAAATTTAAGGTATCCTGTTGATTGTTAATTGTTAATTGATTGTTGATTTTTCAAGACTTTCAAATATAAGGTTTAAAGAGCTTGTATCAGCTAGGCTCCAGCATTATTTTTGTAGTTCATAGTGAATAAGTCATTTAAAAGACAACAACATTACTGATCATGATTTCCATTCAAACATACCCATAGAGATTCAGTTTTGTCTTTCTTAGGGGGGCAGGGGATCTTTAGGGGGAGATAGCACAGTAGATACCAAATAAATAAGGTGTACATCATTTGGAAGCTGGAAACCTGAAGATGATTTTGAGTGTATAATGGCTACAAAACATTATGGGTTAGGGTTAGAAGAAGAAGAAAAAAACAAATTAAGATTCTAAGATCTTGAGGAACACCATCACCAAAAATCCATGCTGGGATCTGGTAGGAAAAAACATTGACATTTTGGAGATTTCTGCACGATTGACATTTTTCATCTATTGGATGAGGAGAACATCTTTTTTGTCAATATACATAGGAAAGCCATCCATTTTCTGAATGAGGCTTTGATTACCAAGAGCTAGTTGGTAGCAGTTTGTAGATGGGAATGCATGCAGCTGAGTGAGTGATGATGGCATTTCTGCAAAGAAGAATAGTTGAATTTGGTGAAACATTACAGGATACATAAGTAATTTATTTAGTGGTGGCTTTTACTGAACAATCCTAAACCACTGGAGCCTGGTCATATTAACTTTAATATGTCATTTTAATAACAGACTATTTGAGGTGCCAGACAAGTAGCACTGAGGTAGGATCCTTTCTGTTAATTTGTCACGCTGTTCTTTCTGCTCTTCAGCTGTCGTTTCCTGCTCTGCCTTTATGTTTTCCTGACAATTTCCAGTGACTGTAGTAGCATAAAACACAACAGCAAGTGACAGTCCGTTAACACAGTGGACCATATTACTGCTCCATTTCATAGTTTGTCAGTGTTTGACAATGGTTGTCATCTTTGCTTGTTTTCTCATTGGTGTGGAGCACCAAAACTAAAAGCCATCAAAGTATTCATAAGTATACACAACTGTGGACGTGCGGGGAGGGAAAGCTTCGTCTCGCCTCATGGAGTCGATCAGTCCATCAATCTAACCCACGGGACATGCTGTCTGGCGACACCCAGCTTTCCTGTTAGTCTGAAAATGAAGCCTGACACCTGAATCCCAAAGGTGCTTTGAAAGAAGCCACCTGCCTGAAAGGAGGATTATGGATGCAACATGGGCTTAAAAGACATTGACAGCAGTCTGTCTTGCTCGGCTTCCCCCCCATGAGCACACTGAATCCAATAGTATGTGTTTCTCAGTGGAGCAGCATGGAGAAACGGCACAATGATCCTTGTGCTCCATGTCCCTGGTAAAGACAGCTCAGCAGTGCGAGCGAGGCGGCACACTGTGTGAAATAGGAATGCTTACTCAGGCTTTTCACATATATGAAAACGAGGAAGAAGGAGGAATACGTAAGTAGGAAAAACTAAAACGGCAAGTAATCTGACCCAGTTTTTTTTTTCCTCCTGGCTTGTGGCTCCAAGCTGGTGATGCAGGCAGTTTTTCTATTTATGCTCTTGGTTTGGATTGATCTCACTCTGAAGCAAAGAGATGCATCTCAGGGGAAGGCTGGCCTGTTAATAGCTATTGTTTATCACCACTCATACACACATTCATAAGCTATTGTTCCTCACACACAAAAGTGTGTACAGTGTGTTATTTTGGAAGAGGAAAAGTAGATTTTGCTATATGGAGCTTTGACAGGTATGATATCGTCACGAGGGATGGGACAGTGCAACTTTTTCAGATCTGATAACTCAACGGATACGGCAACACTAAGTATCTGCTGATACCAATCTGACACCGTCTTTGCCTCTTAAACAACTAAGCTTTTAAAACTTTTTATTTATTTATTTTTTCAGAATCCACTTTGCTAAACCTAGCCATCCACAACATAATTCTCAAACTGAAACAACTACTCCCCCAAAGGAAGAATTACATTGCCCAAACAATACCTCAATATATCACTAACGGTTCCTTGCTCACCTCTCTCTACGGCAGGTCACCCAAAGTTTGGTGCAGCATCTATGTAATAGTCTAGATTTATTATTTTAAGTACTACATCACCAAGCTTCAAGACCAAATATTTTGCAAAGACCCACAGATTGATTCACCTGTGCTCCTTTATGATTTGAAGAATATGTTTTTTTTTTAAAACACACACTCTAAATATGGAGGTCATCGATTTACAAAACTAGAAAAAAATTCACGTGAAGGCCTCTGTTTCGGGCCATGTTTCGGCCTCTGCCTTCCCAAAAGAGAAAGAAAAATATACAAGAAACAACAAAATGAGGAATAGTCACCAGGGAATGTAAAACCTAAACATCGGTTTTTTTTTGTTTTTTTTTTGTTTTTTATCATATCCTGTCCTCAAGCTAAACAAGCTCTTTGAACTAGGACCAGACAAAAAACTAATTTAACAGAGAAATGTTTTATTCTGAATGTCAAAAATTCTAATCTAACACATCACACCAAAACACAGGTATCCATGCTTTAATCACCACTGATTGTGTTTTTCTGCACAGGCCTCAGTATTGAGAGATAAATGACTGTAACTGTACATTCGTCAGTAGACGCCTGCCAGCAACGGAGGTGTAAAAAGAAGAGTACCTCATTAGGAGCCACCTCATCATAGTGGGGCAATTAGCAATTGCGAGGAAATTCTCCGTCAGACACTGCTCAGTGCTCTCCACCCACTGCATAGACTGATGAGGAGAACATTGGTGCTGGGGAGGTGGGAGTATCAAAGATGTCATGGTTTTAAGGCTGTTCTGCAGCTTTGTTGTGCAATCCTCATGTTGAAGTTGATAAACCATTTTCATTTAAACCATAATTTCATCTGTGGGTTTTATTTAGACACTGATTTCTCAGTTCCAGTGTTCATAATGAAGTATCCACTCCATTTTGATCAGCCTCAGTAATGTAAGCCATTTTTTAAGGTCCTTCCCTTTGGCACCTCAAAACCTTTGCTTTTCTCACTTCAACTCTTAGATGAGAGGTCTGCGATTCTGCTTCATGTCCAATCAAAGAACATCCATCGAGCTTTATGTCTCAGCAGGTATTCTGCTCCAAACTGAGTAGAGCAGATCTTAGTATTAAAGCTGTAAATCAACAAAATTACCTCAAACACTCTGTATGAACCCAAGGAAAACAGGTGTCTGTTGAGATTTGATTGGGTTTTGAATCAAAGCTAATTTTTTTTGTATCATGCTCTGGTTTGGAGCAGATGATCTATTTTCGCATGTATGCTAACATAGCATTCTTAAAAGAATAGACTATTTAAGAAATACACTAATTTGCTTATTTGACATGCATATATCTTTCGCTAACACTACAAAAAATACACTGTTTTTGTACAGATTAGGATAGAATTAACGTTAACGTTAGCAAGCTCCCTCCCCCCCCTGTTTCCAGCCTGTATGCTGAGCTACATTAAATGGCTCCCGGCTCCAGCTTCATATTTATACGTGTGCGGTTAATTGATATTTCAGATATTTACTCGTTGGAATCAGATTAAGTGAATAACGATGACAGACATAGATTGTGCAGTGTTTCCACAGTATTAGACCTCTGGGGGAGGACACCAACCTTAGCCAGCCCAAATTTGAGTCCTGGGGGTCTGATTTACCCCAATTCCACGCCTGATCAGCAGCTTGTCGGATCCAGCAACCTGCTGTGACCCTCCAGCAAGCTAGCTGAGTTGCTGCAGCCCCTAACTGGAGATTTAGGGGACTGCTGTCCTCCCAGCAAGTCTCCTAGCACTGTTGAGTGAAGTGGAAGGACCATGGGGTGTGCAAGCTTGCTAATCCTTTTTTCATTTGTGGAATGATAAACAGGGAGAGAGAGAGAGAGAGAGAGCTGGGCAAGGAGGAAAAAACAAGCTGAAAATGTTGTATTTCCATCAAGTTTTTTTTATTTATTTATTTTTTACCTTTTTCCAATACTATAGTTTCTACTGATAACTTTCCCATTATATTATCTTCTTCCACAGTTAAATATTTGAGGGCACTTTATAGAGATGTAACAATACACTCAACTCATGATTAGATACGATTTCCGATACAGGTTTCATTATACGATTTTCTCACCATTTTTTCTTTTTCAGAATGAGTTTACAGATTATGACTGAAAAAGATTCCTTAATTATTTCTCAAACAAAAAACACAACATGTCTGAGGTGCACTACTGAATTGATGGCGTGTCCTTTTAAACTTTACAGGTACACAATGTATTCACAGACCCCTTCCAATATATCCATTCGACTCCCAGACACACTTGCCTTTTCTCTTATTTTTTTGACTGGATCCTTGACATGCCCCCTCTACATAGATTAACTATTAACTTTGCACTTTTCCAAGTGACTGGACTGACCACATGGACAGCAAGTCATTCCCTGATGAAAGAACAAACATATGAATCAAGTGAAGCGTGCTGACACGCATTGATTATTTTGTGTGACATTCACACTGCCAGGGTCAGAGTTTGTATTGCCATCAAAGGCGCTCATGCAAAAAATTCTCAGAGCTGTCTGAGCTTCGGATAGAGGCGTTTTATTTTTCACCTGACTATTATGAATGTCATTGCTCAGCTGAGCTTGCCTGTGTTGCCAGTCATTGTCAGCTCGCTTGAGTACACTTTAATATTTGTGAGATGTGAGCGATAAAGCAGACAGCAGGGGCAACAGGGCTGTTTGCATAGCTTTGGTAAAGTGCAGGGATGGAAAACCCCGAAGCAAAAACTCGTCTGAAATATTTTATGAGTGGGGATTCTCTGAGCTTATAAATTGATTAAAAAGTTTTGGAACTGGCCCAAACGGAACTTGCTTTAAGATATATATATATATATATATAAGATCTATTTAAGACTTTTCTGTCCGTTCTCAAGGACAGTTGGACATTTCATGGTTGTTTATTGCCGCACTGACCCCATTGTCACAAGTATCCTTTCCTTTATTGGATCGTGTCTTTTACTGATGTTCTACCTTTCATTGTAAAAAGCAAGGACACAGACTCTGTAGTCTTTGAACCAGCTGCAGTGTCCCGAACTCTGAGTAAAAATTTGCCCCAAGCTCCTGTGAGAACATGTCTTCGGCCTTGTCAAAAGTGTTGCTACCAATGTGTAGTCACAGAAAAGCAGTGTCTTATATGGAAGGAGGCCTGGGGGCTTTAATCTGATTCTGCTGCCTGTGGCTGAGCCAGAGATGGGGGTGGTTTGATGCAGACATGGGTGGCTGGGGAGATATAAATGACACTGACAGTGAATCACACAGTTGACACACTGCATCACACCTTTGTCACACTCTTTGCTCTGGGACGTTACTGTTAGCAAGGTTGTTTTTTCATGTATGTGTAGACTACAGTCTAGTGAACCTTGTGCAGACCCTAATTTTCCCTTTACTTTTAATCATTTCTAAACTGCTCCCAGTTTATCTGTGAAGTATCCTACCCAAGTGTTATTTATCAACACATTCTGGTATTCCCACATCTCTCAGTAGTATACACACAATGACTTGTTTTAGTCTTGGGAACAGACAGTAGTATGTGTGACAACCATTGTATGAATCCACATATTGGGCAAAAAAGCAGAAAGCCATTTGTAGTCTATAAAGTCCCTGCTATTAAATTAAATACAAGCCACAAGGGTTAAAGTTTCATGTCTGAAAAATGGCCATGACCATTAAAGTTGCATGGGACCGACTTTCCTATTATTCCTTTATGAGACACATGAAGCAGCCAACATTAAATAGCATTTGTGGCCAAAGAGATAACAACACATGATGCAGTTTGCAATGGGACTACCGAAAGTACATTAATGTGTTCTGTTGCAAACTTTGTAAACACACATTTGAGTGTTTTCAAGCTTATTATTTTGGATTAGAAAAGCTCTAGCTGAATTTTTGTTTTACACTTAGTTGCTCAAATTGTGACCCACAGGCCAAAGACAACCCTCAGAAACACTTTGTGATGCACCTAAATATAATAGAAAATAATGCATTATATTTTAGTCCCCCGAAGTCCAATTTCAATATCTTACATTTATTACACTACTTTTTAGAGCCAACATTGTCAAAAATATGAAATATTTATTCAGGTTGCATTTGGGATCTTTGATGTCCTTGCATAGGGTAGATGCTATCCACCAAAGGAAGAGTGAGGAGTGAGATTTGTAAAGGTTATGGTAAGAATTTCAGAGTGAGCCAATCAGAGGCAGAGTAGGGCAAAATATGGCGGGTCTGCAGAACTAGTGTGATTGGAATCTAGCATCTATCCTCCCATAGCATGGCAAGGTTTTGTACTTGTACTTGATACTTCCGTTGCCAGACTGTGTGCATCATCATTGTTTGGAAGCTATAAAAGGGTCTACACTGTACTGGTCCTGTGAGACTGGGTGGTGGTTCCAGATGAAACAAAGCAACAATCAAGCAGCTCTCCCACGTAGCCAGAGCTGCTAAAGATTAGTTAACTAAATGTCATAATCTGTTATCTTTGTTTATGATTTCCTGCCACGATGCAGAATGCTGCTTCCAAGCACATTAAATCTCTCCACTATCAGCATCCTACCTTAAATCTTTGTCGACATGAAATTTTCACAAGTCGGCCTTAAAAGCATGTGGCCTTTAAAAGAAATGACGCGCTCATTGTGTGTGCTTGTTCTTACACTGTCATGCATTTCTGTTTATTTCCTTGCAAAACTGTTGAAAGTCGGCTTGTTTTTGAAGCATCGCTAAGCAAAACTGACACGTCTCTCACAAAACCCCCACAACAGCGCTTTTCCTTTTATCCTCCTGTTTGTCAGTTTTCATAGTAAGATAATATAATGAGGGGCAGGGGAAGATAATGTCTGTATAAAAACAATCGTTTAACCGCGCTGCTTATCAGCTTGCTGCATATGGAGCTGTTTAAAGCATGAGGGACGAGAGTGTATATATCGAACCATCTGTATTTGAAGCATCTGCTTAAAAATGATATGGGATTATGGGGGATAGGGAGTGATAATACAGTACAAGGGTGACCTGCATTGCTAATTAGTATCCTTTCTGCCCTTGTTAGGCTACTTTTTCAAAGCAATAACTCAGTAAAGATTGGACCAACAGCCTTGATTTGGCTCGTACAGCAGCCGCTATTGTGACTAATTGACCCATATGGATGGAAAACGATCGAGGAGTGTGGAAAGATACTGCATTGATTCAAGTCATGGGCAGTTTTTCATGTTTAACCTTTTTATACACATTCCACTCCATTTTTTTGGTGGTTAGAGAACAGATGGATTTACAGCATGGTTCACCTTGGCGGAGGTTTGCGCTCTCCGAGTGCTTTTCTTGTTAAAATATATGATGACCATCCCCCAAGCTCACTTATATTTCATAAGTTGTTGCAGCAGTTCTTTGAGTTGATACCATTTGCTATACAGCTTTGGTGCTAAATTTGACCACTTTTGAGCAGTCCCTCCAAAATACCACATTGAGACACTGAGGACCACAAAAAAACGTTTTATACAATCAAGTTTCAAAAATTGCACTCACGACAATGAAAGCCTACGAATGGGGAACCCTACAAGCACAAATATTGAAATATAACATGCATTCAATTACTGGTATCAGTGGATTTCTTATGTCTTTCCTGTTTTACTTGATACCAGTATCTTTACTGTGGCGTTCAAACTGAGCCCAATACAGCTTCTGAAAGAAAGAAAATTCAGCCTGGCCCATCGGCAGGCTGTGGTACTGTATGGGTTAAGTAAGATCTCTTGGGATTAGACCTGTGGATGCTGACCCTCCTACACTAGAGAAAACTTTGCAGGAAACCACGAATATTTGAAGCCTTAAAGTTGAGTTAATTATATAGTTCATTACCTCCCTCATCCGCGCTCTGTTTCCCTCTCTTTCACACTCTTTATTTCCTCCATTTGCCTTTTTACTCCCTCTCTCCCTCCACCCCTCCTTCCTTTTGCTGTGAGCGCAGTTGTCAGAAGTGTTTGAAGTCTCCCCTTTTTATAGGGCTTCCTCCTCCCTTCATTTTTCCCTGCCTCTTTCCTCACTAGCCCTAGATTAGGATGGCTGGAGTTCCCTTGGACTTAAGTAAGAGTTGAACACTTTATCAGCAGTGAAAGTTACTCTGCATCACAAGATTAAACTGTAGCCTAGTCCAATCTGTAAAGTCTTCCCCTAACATAGCACTTAAAAATGCTCCCCTGGGTGGCATTAGTGCTGCCTGGACTTAAAAACACACAGTCTCATAAAAATGCATCTCGACTTGAGGCAGATGCAGTTTTCCTGACTTATATTAGTCATTTTATATCACTTGTGCATCTCTAATGATGTGTTGCGGCAGCTGTAGCTGCAGGCTGTTTGCTCACCAGCAGCCACTCTGTAGTATGTCCTCCTGACACCCCTAATGCAATCACACTCCCATAGTACATAGACATAATAACATTTCAGTAATGTCCTTAACATCTGCGTCTATAATAACAGACACATTATTACCTTTTGCGCCATCACAATTGACATTTGTGGCATTTTCTGAGAAACCGCATTCAGTTCCATGCCTGAGTTTAATTTGGAAAACCATCTGTAGAGAGTTTGAAATGTGAAATGTTGCCAATAAACCAGTAGATTTGGTTCCTGTTTCACTCAAATCAAGGTCCTAATGGTGGCATAAATAACTTAACTGCACCTGACAGGTCGGGCCCTCCTTGCATCTGGTGTCATCGACAGCAGCTTGATTTAAAGTGCTCGTTCAGGGCTCAGGGCCAGCTTCACTCTTGGCTCAATTCGTTTAACTGTCAACGTTCTACAACTGCTGGACAAGCTAGTGTTTCTGTATTGCATGACTTCTCTCACTGAAAAATATGACTGAGTCCAAAGTCCCTCCCTAACACTTACAAAATTACATTGTTAGCAACTTCCCGCCTCATTTGTGGTAGATCGTCCTTGACAGCCACATCTTCAACTTTACCAGCCAAAAAAGAGTTCCTGTAGAGAGGAAATTTAAATGAAGAAACTCTTTCATAATATCCTTTTGTCCAAGCACCCACACTATCAAATATATGAAAGAATATAATGGGAAACTTTCAATTACTGAGCAAACCTGCTTCTGGATGTCTTATCTTTTGCTTATTTTGTCTCTCAAGCTCTCACTGTCATCTCTCCAAAATTGGTTTTAAATCCCCCCTTTGGTTTTTGGCTCAGCCCTCAACTTTTCCAGGGGAGCCTTTAAAACAATAGGACTGCTCTTTTTAAAGACAGAGTCCGTTATTGGACTATACTGAAACCAAACCCATCGGAATATCGAAGAAAAAGTGCCTCCATGAATTTTCATTTAATTAAAAAGTACAATGTATTGTTTATCATTGGGCAATAACTTTATTAGTTTAGAGACTGTGTGACTGAGGTAATGTAACTGATAGCAGAAACATCACATTTTATAACAAAGAAACCTGAACTATTAATATTTAAAATTGAAATTAAAATATAAGTTCCATTCCAAGTGAAGCCAAGACAACACCACTCCTGTTAGATGACTCTATCTGTAGTCTGTTAAAATGCCTGAAATGTAAGTAAAGCTGTAGCCTGCAGGAGGTTCCCTCTGTAACAGTGCAGTTTAACAGCATATGAAACCAGCAAAGATCTAATAAAGTTGGATTACAACTGAATCCCGTTTTGGAGCTGACATGAGTGAAAGTGGTGAGAGATTTGAGAGATTCGGCAGTGTGTGTGTCTGTGGGTGGTTGGATTAATAGACGAGGATTTAGATTGGATGTAATGATGCGAGGCAGAAAGCAATGGAGGAACTCATCCCCTCCGTCCCCCGCTGTCTCGACTGTTAATATTTGGAAATGGGAGAGGGAGTGTGGGGTTTTCACTCATCCATGTGTTTATATATATGCACAACTGTAGTGATTCATAGTGTCACCAAACAGCCTAGGTAACAGGGACGGTGTCAGTGATGGTGGTGCATTGGGGATTGGCTCATTTTGTCACATTGTTACCAAATAAATAATCATTGATCGCTCATCTCATCTCTCGCCCTCTCCCAGCCTCACATTACCCTCTGACCAGAGCCTCGATCTTGCGGCTTTGAAAATTAAACTTGTTGTCAGTTTGGAGGATCATAGCTGTGCTGATGTAACACAAACACAACCCTTTCCCTCCCACACAAACCACACAGTCTGCAGGGGTCCACTCTAACCGTCATGTCACCGAGCCTCTCCGCTGATATTAGCCGACATCTGACCTTTAATGAAAACACAACCAGAGCCCCGCTGTTGTTGTGGGAGGTTAGCGAGGATGTCTGACAGCAGTGTGGTCTAATGAGAGGTGCCCTCTCAGCAGAGCCGGTGTCAGTCCTCCACAATAACCATAAAAACCCCTACACACCTAATTAGCATCATGCTAATAAGCCACTCGACAGTGGATGTCATGGAGTGGAAAGAGGGATGGCATGTTTATAGTCATATCAAAGTGCTTTTTAGCCACTTAGGAATAAGTGCTTTTCTTTCTTATGTCTTTGCGTTTCAGCATGAATTTAATCGAGTGCCAAGGGCAAGACCCATTCTGTTTACTCCTTTTAATAAAATGTGTCTCCATATACACAACAAAAAAATGATATATGTTTATTGATGATGATAAATATTGTCAAAACTATAAAACTCTGATTCGGAACAATTAAAATAAAACCAAATGTGCTAATGCTAATCTTTTGCAACATATTCAGTTGAAAACTGTACAAAGTCAGTATATTTTATGTTCTAACTGTTCTAAACATTTTTGTATATATACTCTGAATTCTAATGATGCATTTTGTTTTTCTTTGTTTGTCCCAGTGTTTTTAGATTGGATGGATTCTGTTGGAATGTAGAAAAAAACAGCGAAACTACGATACAGCAATATTTACACAGTGTTCATGATTGCACATAGACACGTGTCCAGTTCAATGACTTTATCTCGCAGTACTCACATCCACTTTTTTAGGTTCTACTACAGTCGTTGTCCCCAGGAACATTTTTTTGCCATCATGACACCACAGACTGTATAAAATATGGATGAAGTCTCGGGGACATCACCCCTTGTCCTATCTCCAACTTACCAAAAATGGGCAAAGATGTGGAGAATGTGTGAGCTTGGTTGATGAAGCATGCCACCTGGGATAGCCGCCTGTCACTCAAAGCAGCCCATCATTATATATGCATAACTTTAGGCCTTAATGTTGTTTAAACAAGTGAGTGAAGTAAAAATAATTCCCCGTACAGTTGTCAGGAACAGGGAATTGAGCTATCAAGACCAAAACAGTTTTTTGTACCAGGCTGTAAACATGTTTATTTCTGCTGTAAAGTTGGCCATTTTAACATGGGAGTCTATGGGGATTGACTCACTTTTGGAGCCAGACTCAAGAAGCACGACAGATTTCATGTATTTTTCATGTTTCTCATAATTTCTCACCTCAGGAGGTTGCCGCTTTGCAGCAATTTGACCCTCTTTTATAATGAGATATTTCTGCTTTAAATCCTGTTCTAGGCAGCAGTAGCCGAGCAGAGGAGTCCCACAGGTAAAAGCTTTACACTTCTCTTTTAAAAAAATGTTTTGTTATTTCTGTAGGGGCCACAAACGTAAGCACGATGAAGCCAAGGAGGACGAGAACAAGGAGGAGGCGGAGGAATCGGCCGACGAGTCTTCTAAAGACTCCAACGAGGAAGAAGGAGGCAGCAGCTCCGAGGCAGACGAGATGGCAGCAGCCTTGGAGGCGGAGCTCAATGACTTTATGTGACTTGGAAGATTGACAGACATGGTCACAGGAACAAAATATCAACCCTGGTCCCCCCTTCAAGCGGTTCCTAAAAATCCTATTTTTCTGCTTTGGAATCAGTGTGTACTTAGGATGTATGAGCCATGGATGCGTGCTGTAATGAAATGAATGTCCTGTACAGAAATGACGTGTTGCTGTGTAAATAAAGGCTTAGATTTTTTGTAGCATTGATATATGGCCTTTTTGGCGTAAAACACTTTGATGTTAACATTTTATTGTAAGATAACAAACCAGAGGAAACATAAAATTTGATACTTTCTTTGTTTTACTTTTTTCTATTTCAATTTTTATATTGATGAGAAAAAGATGAATGAAATTATAAAGCGTAAATTTTGCTGGTCGTACATGCCAAAGAGTTTGGAAGAGGTTTGCCACGGCGTGCAGCTAAATATTTTACTCTGGACTTCCAGTTTTTACTTTTCTTCTGGCCTCCTCAACAGTTTGTTTGGGTCATAAATGCAACCAGCGGATCTAGACGTTTGAATGTGTTCTCCTGAGTCATTTCCTCCTCATGGTGTTTGTACGTTTGATAACAGAATAGTCATCTTCTCAGTCTTTGTGATAAACAGCCCTTTGGTGCACAGCCACCATGAACTGAATCCAATTTAACTTCCATACTATGTCCATTGTCGCGTGTTTCATAAATGTTTTTGCTCACCTTTCCTCCTTTTCAACTCCCACTGATGTACAGTTCACCCAAATTACAAAACTTATTTTCTCACTTAAGTTTAGTGTTGTGTAACTATGCAGATAGTTTGGGCTTTGAGGTCTCTGAGGCTTCTGCCGTCATTCAATGGGGGTGTGTTGAGTGCTCTAAAAAGGTTTCACAGTTATATGATTTTTTTTCTTCTGGCAGCTATTGTGCGTAGGGCTGGGTATCCATATTCAGTACCTTAATAGTTCAATAATAATTAGTATCAGAACTTCTCCATCAAACAGTACCTGCATTGGATACTTTTTGTACCCACATTGGCGGAAAAAAGAATATTATATTGTTTTGCTTGAAGCCAATCACAAAAAGCCACCACAGCATTTTCGTGGATGATGTCACTTTGTGTTGTTGCAACTTTTTAGCCAGGGCCTTCTGCGTATTCATTTCCAAGCCAATATTACTTCAACCATATGACCCATAGACTGTATGAAGAATGGACGCCCGACTTCACTTCCTCCCACTCTAAACCAGTGAAGCCAAAATTTCCCGGATGCGGCCGCTGCCATTTTGGGGTGGTTACATCTCTGGAGCCCAGGTCTGCGCTGTAGTAACAACGAGGCGAGCCTGTGGTGTCAAGTTATTTATCAGAATTATGAACAGTTGAACAAACATCAGGTGATAAGGAGTACCCAAAATTCCAGAAACCATCTCTGGGAAAAAATGTATTGACATCTACCAGATTGTTGACCTGTACTGCAGCCAGCCACCAGGGGGCGATCAGAATGTTTTGGCCTCAGTTGTGGAGTGCTTCGATCTCTGTACAATTCTGTTTGTGGCGCTCACAACATTGAAAAGTCCCATTTAAAAGTTTCAAGTATGTCATCTCTGGGGTTGTTCACAAGAACAAAGTAGTTCCAGTGAAAACCTTTGTCAGCGAGTTACGAGGACTAACCAGACTAAGGAGGGCATTGATTCTGGAGAGAGATGTGACTTGAATTTTTAAAATATCTTTTTTTAATGATGGGAACACCAGAAACAAAAATTCCACTTATTTCTGTTGTGTATGGGTGGCTGCAGAAATCTCTGAGACAAAAATGTATTCATGCTACAGTAGCTAGCGCTAGAGCTAAGTGAAAAAATGTGTTTTGGGCCATTTGGGTGGACAGGCCCTTTAAACCTGCATGAGGCAAGATGCTTCTACAGTGTAAAAATTAATGGAATGAACCCAATTGACATTTTTCTGTAACCCAAATGACTTTTCTTTCTTTTTCTGTCCTAAGGAAAATAACCTCAGTTCCTATCAGTGAGAGCAGGACTCATCAGCATCTCATCCCTTTGGGTTAAACCAGCCTGGTTGGTAAACAGAACCATGCACTTTACTGACATCACACATTACAGGATTTCTGTTTAGAAGATTAAACGCTTCCATCTGAGTGTCATTTGAACCTCCGTGCACCAAGGTCACTGTTAATGTTTACCATCTATATAGTCAGACTCAGCACTGAGTTTATTTGTGTCTCATTTAACAGTGAAAGCTCTTCTTCCTCTAAAGGTAATTACTGTCCTGAGGCAGGAGAAGAGCTGTCTGTTTGAATCTCCACCCAATAAATGATTTACCCTCACCTTCACCCACTACGCCCAAACACACGTCAGGATGTTCCTTTTACAGTGACAGTCATCCCGGTTTGGTCTGTTTGTGTTCGTGGTGCTTTTATCATGAGTTTCAATCAAACAACTGACATGTAAAGTATTTGTAAAGTCTATTTCCTACTTGATCCTGAGAGAAAAGATACTTTCGTCAAATAAAAAATGTTTCTAAGTAAAACAACTGAATTTAGTGTTGTTCTTTTTCTGATGACAGTATACAACAGGCTTCTGGGTACTTACTAACCCTAACGCTGCAGTTAGAGTTGGTTAACCAGATCATCTAGTTTAGTGTTGTTTGTCTCTTTGTAGTCATGTTCTGTCTCTTTCTAGTCATTTTGTGTCTCCCTGAAGTCACATATTTCTTTCTAGTCATTTTGTGTCTCTTTGTAGTCATGTATGTCTTTTTAGTCATTTTCTTTCCATTCAAGTTGTCTCTTTGTGGTCATGTTGTGGTTGTTTCTCTTCCTAGTCATTTTGTGTCACATTTCTTCCTAGTCATTTTGTCTCTTTCAAGTCATTTTGTGTATCTTTCTAGTCATGTATCTCTTTCCAATCATGTTCTGTCTCTTTCATTTGTATATCTCTTTCCAGTCATTTTGTCTCTTTGTAGTCAAATACTTCTTACTAGTCATTTTTGTTTTATCTCTTTCAATTTATGTTGTATCTCTTTGCAATCATGTTTTTTATTCTAGTCATTTTGGCTCTTTCGTGTCATTTTGTATCTCTTTGTAGTCATGTTGTGTCTGTAGTCATGTATGTCTTTTTAGTCATTTTGTCTCTTTCTAATCATTTTCTTTCCATTCAAGTTGTCTCTTTGTAGTCATGGTCTGTCTCTTTGTTGTCATGTTGTTTCTCTTCCTAGTCATGTGCTTCTCTGTAGTCACATATTTCTTTCTAGACATTTTGTCTCTGTCAAGTCATTTTGTTTCTCTTTCTAGTCATGTATCTTTTTTTTAGTCATTTTGTCTCTTTCTAATCATTTTCTTTCCAGTAATTTTATGTCTCTTTGTAGTCATGTTCTGTCTCTTTGTAGTCATTTTGTGTCTGTTTCTAGTCTTGTTCTCTCTCTTTCTAGTCATTTTGTATCACAGTGGTGTCTTTTTGTGACTCCTTGTGGTAATCCTGAGCCTTTTTGTGGTCATCGTGTGCCTTGTGGTCATATTTTTCTCTATTTGTGGCCATGATTTATCTCTGTGGTCATTTTGTGTCTCTTTAAAGTCATTAAGTTATTTTGAGTGCCCTTCATCATTTTGTGTCTCAGGTCACATTGCATCTCTTTGTAGTCTTTGTTATCTTTGTGGTTGATGACCCCTTGTTCTAGTCATTTGGCATCTCTCTGCAGTCATTTAATGTCTTGGTATAAGCCTCTTTGTGTGTCTTCTCTCTCTCTCGCTCTCTCTCTGACTTCGCTGTTTTGGTCTTTGTTTTTGTTTTTCCATTTTATGTTTCTTGTGGTCATGTTGAGTCTCTTCCTGGCTGGTTTGTGTGGCTTTGTGTGGTATATTTAGATGAAGGTTAGAGGGCACTCGGGCTGCTGTGCCTGTAAGCCCTGTAAGCCCATTCAGTAAACCCATCCATGCCTGAACATAATCATGAGATCATACACCAGATACAATCCATTAGCCTTTTGCCGCCTCTTCTTTGCTGGGTTTTTAACATTCCGATCATAATGCGTATGGCACTATGAGACTCCCACCAGGACGTACTACTCAGTTAATGGGCTCTGTGTCATGAAAACCATATCCAAACCATTAGGCTTTGTTCCATCTTGCCGCTCAGGTTGATGCATGTGTAGCAACCTGCAAAGAACCTCTGTTTTTCTCCTTGTTATTACACAGAGAACAGCAGCCCCATTATTAATGTACAGACAGGCGGGAAAGACAGAGAGAAAGATTAAAGCGCAGCGTTTCATTCTCTAGTCTGTATTTAAAATGAGGTATGACCAAATATACACACTTGATTGCTGTAAGTTGTTGATTGGGAAAGACATCTGTAGTGTTACTCATCTTGTCATTGAGTGAAAGTAATGAGTCTTCAGGTGATGCTGATGACACAGGAATCGGCAGGATAAATCACAGCCATAAAGTCTATTAAAAGCGTGACTCTGTCGGCTCTGTTGTGCGGCTCGGTGCACTTCTTTCCCGGAACGCCTGATGATCCGCTGCCTTAAAAGCCAAAGCAAACAGCAATAAACAGAGAGCTGTTTGTCCTGTGATGAAGGCAGGTATTTTTCTCCAGGGTGAGCATTTCTCACATGTGGTCAGCAGTGGTTTGAGTCCACATTTGAATGTAAATTAATGTCAATTTTGCATCTGCTTTTTGTTCATTTATCATCCACAAAGGTGATTCAAAGTAGACCAGGGCTGCTAAAAACTGCAGCGTACAGGATGTGATCCATTTACGAAGCTGATGTACAGCCTGGCAGCATTTCTGTAGAATCAATGGCGGATTCATGTTTTCAAACCCACAGTGATGCTATGTTTCTGGCCTGGTGTGAGGCCAGGTGAAGCAGAAATACTGAATCTCTACAGGACTGTATAACAGTGATTTAAAGACTTAATTTCACAAATCGCAACAATACTCAAAACCTAGTGTACAGCTGAACGTGTTTAGTCAATGAGATGTTTTGGGCAATGTGTTACAGGAATAGCTAATGGTATATAGTATCTATGATGTGAATATTTTAGTTAGTAGAGTTAGTATGTTTTTGTCTCAGTAATACAAACGAGTAATAATAAGCTTAATGATATAATAAACATGAGAGGAACATTAGTGCTTTTGCACCAGTCGGTGCTTGGACTAATGATTTCTTGAGTTACAATACGGCTTCACTTTGTGTTTTGTGCTTGGGCCCAGGTAATTATGATGAAAGCTGTTAGCAGTGATGATTTTTGCTTTTGGAACATTGCTTTTTATTTCACCCATTAGATTTCAGACGTATTTCACTGCGTGAATGGATATCTAACTGTTTGTGATAATTCAACTCAAAACCAAGGACTTGTTAACTGCAAAAACTGTGCAAGGTTAGTGGAATGCCTCTTTATAAGTTCAATGACAACATGTTTGAAAACGTTTGAAAACAGGGGCGCTGTGAATGTAGGAGTGGACAGCAGACGTGCAGCGGGAATCCTGGAAATGCAGCTGAGACCGCCGATCTTGACCTCTTTCATCACATCCAATCACAAAGTTTACCCAATATGCCTTTTTTTTCCCCTTGTGAGTGACAGCTGCTTCCAGTCCCAAGGTTCATCCTTCATATCTGTGATCTTCTGCTGAGTTTTTTTCTTTCCTTCATGCAGAAGGTGGTGATTCATGGATGTGATTGATTATCCATGAAGCCAGTGACGAGCTGTGGTCTGATTGGCACTGAGGTCATGTCTCGGGTTCCAGCTGTGGAGTCTCTGTGAGTCCTTCTGCTCAGGGTTGATAGTGAGGAGACAGTCTGAGGAGACGACCTTAAAGGTTAGCACCAGTTGTGATGAATGATATCTTTCTTTGACATAAGAAACAGAAAGGAACCCTCAGGGTCTGTTAGCCATTTACGTGACCTTCTACTGCATCCCACCTGAACAGAGGTGTCAGCTGGTGTTGCTTTTCATGAACCTGAGAACTCTCACTTAAGAACTGAGGGGAAAAAATCAGTTGGACAAAACCTATACCTAGCAGCCCTAACTAAAGTACCGCAAAGAGCTACTTTCATGGCTATTATTGTGCTCTCTCCCCGAAGATGGTAAATAAGACCCATGTTACGTGTTACAATATGCTTGTTAAATTTAATCAGGTTTCTATCTAAATGTAATGCAATTTTTAATGTAAAAACAGCCAAAGAAAAGGTGAATGAATGTGTTTCCATCCATTACTGCTGGGGACAGCGCTTATTACTTGGGAGAGGGAGCAACAGGATGGCAGCATTAAAAGAGTGTCACTCAAAACACAAATTAATGAAAATTGTAAGTCTCCTTATCGCTCCAGTCTGATATGCCCTTTTTAATCTTTTAAGCCGCATGCTTTGTATGCAACTTGATTTATTTGCTTTGTCTGTTTCCTTTGCACTTTGTCACATTTTGTTTTTATCAAAACCCAAACTTTTGCACCTCAGCCAAGAATAAAATTTGTTTTTGTTATATATCACTTTTTTTTTTTTTTTCCCCCTCTGTATTGGGGACAGCCATGGCCAGAAGTATTGTGTTTTTGGATTGGTTTCATGGATCCTCTCACTAGTCTTGTTTTTGGTAGATTGTAGATTAGGTTAAGAAACAAATTATTAGGCTATGGTTTCCTTCGCTTGTCAGAACCTCTGGTTAGCTTGTCAGAGACCGTCTTAAGGTTAAAGGCTGTGGCGTTCAAGTCATGTGACTGTGGCGTGGTTACAGCATAATATTAGCTTTTTACTTTCGTCGGCTGCGTTAACGCTTCAAACATCATAAAAGTTGTGTTCATTTGTGAAGATTATCCTGCTGAACAAATGCGTGAGCATCAGAACGTGTGTTTGCCACAGAGCTTGTTTTCTGCAATGATCCAAAATCCGATATGTTCTATTTTCAATAGGGCCCATGGCGATGATAACTTCTGGGTTGGCCTACAAAAAGATGTTTTGTTTCCTCTCTATTTCCACTCGGTGTAACTACTTAGATGTAACCGTTTCTGCATCATGTGTCACGGAGTGCACCTCAAAGTTGAAACAAGGAGAGGAAGAATAACGGGGCTCAGATCAAAGGTTGTCCAACCCTTTCATAGCTTTGATTACCAGAGTGCAGACATGCAGCAGCTGTTGGAGTACAGTATGTAGGGCAGCAGAGGGAGGTGGAGGTGGCTGTGATTCGCTGAGAGCTTCCATTAATAAGTCAATGAAAAGGACTGATTACTGTGACTTCAGCAAGCCATTACAGGACCCAGCATCTGCAGTTATTGCTGCAATCGATTAAACACGGATGACGTATCATGAAAATAAATGATGGAAACTTTGTCGTACACTTGGAGAATCATTTGTTTTTAAATAACAAACACTTCAGTAAACTCCATCTTAGGTTTTTGCAGGTTGCAGGAAGTTGCACTACACATACCCTGCAGGATACATATGTTTCAAGCCATGTAGTCCTTGAAAATCTTTGAAATGGTTTCACTGGAAAGTCCTTACATAAGGTCTACGTGCGTGATAATCAATCATCCCCAGTGTACGTTACTAAGGCAGATAACAGCATGAGCTCTAAGCTGCATAATGAAATATGATAAATCAAGTCAGACGTGTGATTTGACGGCTTGAGGGTATGTTCAGAATAACAGACATGTTCCTTTTCCATACAACTTTAAATCAATGCAGCCCACTTTTAAAACAGGTCAATAAAGTTATTTATAAAGTTTAATAGGTTCTAGAAATTAATGAGGGACACTATTTTAACAAAATGTGTATATATCAGAAATGTGGAGCTGATAAGTGGGCCAGGTCAACACTGTGTGCTAATGTTCATTGTGTTGCTAGTGTATCCCTTTTCATGGAAACACTTTTTTAAATAAGTGAAGACAGTTGTGCCTGTATGTCAAATATGAAGCCAGTAGATGCGTAGCTTAGATTATTATAAAGAAGCAAGCACAGATAAAAGAAGTGGTTGTAGCCTCGGGGTCTGCAATGTAAAGTCAATGTGGAAGAGCCTTAAAATTGGCTTCTTTCTAATGGCCAACAGGGGGCGACTCCACTGGCTGCAAATAGAAGTCAGATTGTATAGAATACTGTGAGAAAATGACCCTATTTCTCACTTGATTTATTACCTCAGTATATATTTTATTAATGGGTTTATGGTCTCAGTTTGATGCAGGAGCCAAGTAGTGTATTAAATGTCTGGTACTGAGCATGGAAGGATCGAAATGGACAGTGGAAAAACAAATATGATGCATGTATTTCACGGCTAGTGGGCCGCCTTTTATTTATCTATTTT
>CAFUXE010001229.1:0-23440 GCA_903364295.1 Serranus cabrilla | reverse complement strand
TTTTTTTTTACCAATTAGGCTTTAAACCAAAGAACTAAGTGTTGATTAGTGAGGTGATGGTAGAAATATTTTTTTGATGCCAGGTTTGCAGTTTTCACCTGATTCCAGTCTTTATACTAAGCTTAGCTGATCTGACAGGAGCTTCTTTCTCAAATGAATTGGTTCTCATTTTTTATTTAAATCATCTTTTAATCCTGCATATTTGTCCTCCTATTTGTCAAATAGAGTTAAAGGATTTAAGAGATCAAACCAACTGATTTTATTTTATGGACTTTGTTTGGTGATCGACTGAACACATTTTTAACACTATTCTTTATTCTTGTTTTTTACTGATTATTGGATAATTTTTATCTTATTGTTTTAAGCCTTTTACTTGGACTATAAATAACTACTGTGGCTGTGCATGTTGACTGCAAACTAGCTTATTTGGTTGAAGGATGATATCCAGCACCTTTGCTCCTACAAAGGGATCAGCTGATTGAAGGATATGTTTCAGTAGCTTTGGAAGCCAGAGGACCCGGATTTAAACCTCTTGCTGGGAAGAAATAGTGCTAACCACTACAGTCAGTCTCCTTACCTAACCCTCTGCAATAAAGCGAATAAGGGTTTTCCCAAAATGTCCAACTATTACATTAATTCTTTCACTGCTTAGATAAATGAGTGTCATAAAAAGGGAAGACGCCGTTGGATTGCAACAAATCATAATGACTAAATGTTTCTCCATATATCCAGATCATCTGTTTCTCGCAGGGTTATCTAGCTTTATCAGCCAGACGCTCTCTGGTCCTGAATCATTAGTGACTGAGAATATTAATCAAAAATCCCACACCTCAGCTAATTTCCGTTCCTCCAGAAATACAGCACTCACTAATACCCAGGGTATTTTTGTCCATTGCCATGTACTGTAGTTGATTTTTGCAGCTTCTTTTATGAAAACATCAAAGACGTGTATATATTATATGTTATACTGGCAGATTTTGCCATGGCTCTGTTTATGTAACAGGGATTTTCGAAAGAACACTGCAGCTTTGCAGGAAACAAAGCCGGACTGAGCTTCCTATAGAGCAGAAATATCCATATTAGCATGTTAATTCATCTGGTAATGAGTCTTAAACTCAAAACATGAGAAACGGTTATAATTAGGTGGATTATTTAAAGTGTTTACAATGCAAATGTTTTCTTTATCTCCGTCCACCTAAAGGAGGAAGTCAGTGCATCTCAGTGTTTGCAGGTAGTCGCATTTAAATCTGCTGGGATCATTTAAACCAACTGACAAAGCTCCTTTTCATGACTCGACTAAATTCCAAGATTTCTCCAAAAGATGACATTTTCTGCAACAGATGGAGCCGAACATGATGTTTAATAACAAAATAAACAGATTTGAAGGAACGGGACGTAGGCGGCAAGACAAAAAACAATGCCAACAGCAAGTACATGCTGCTTATCAACTCTTCAAAGAAAGCCTTCTGTTAAAAAACACAATCGGACTTGTTTCCAAAGAAAACATTTTTGCTACCATCTCAAGGCAAAAAGCCGGTCCCTGGTTACTGTATTTCCTTCAGAGCCTGGTGGATTTATTAATGGCGTGTAAGTGTGTTATTTGTGGCAGTGAAATGTGACTGTGCTCACTGCTCACCGATGTGGACGAGTGGGCTGACAGCTTTATGATGAGCCAATTGTATGTTCCATCCCTCTCTGTCGGTGGGATACGAGACTCAGTCCGAATCACTGACTCAGGGCTTCTTTTTGAGTTTTTACGAGCCGCTTCCAGATGACCCTGAGATCCAGGATGTGTATCTGGAAGGTCAGCAGTATCATGGATGATCCATGATCATTTGCTTAGCCTTCTTTTAATATGTATTGAGTTGAAAATGTTGACAATATGTTTAATGTTCAAACAGATACACTTTATTGTTTTTTGTAAATATACAGTCATTCTGGATTTGATGCCTGCAACAAGTTCCAAAAAAGATGGGACATGCATGTTTATCCTTGCATTACATCACCTTTTATTTTAATAATACTCAGTAAGCACTAAGGACACTGATTGTTAAAGTTTTTAAATAAATTATTTCCCATTGCTTTTTGATATAAGACTTCACTTGCTCAGCAGTCAGGGGTTGTCATATTTTGTGCATCATAATGTTCCACACGTTTGGTTGTCTGGATCGCAGCATGTTGTTCCAAAACCTGTAACCTGTAACAGATGTTTGCTTTTTAACTGTGTGCTGGTAACAATCTGGATGGTCCTTTTCCTCTTTAGCCCGGAGGACATGATGCCCATGATTTTGAAATGTGGACTCATCACAACACACTTTTCCACTTTGTGTCAGTCCATCTCAGATCATCTTTGGCCCAGAGAAGTTGGCAGCGTTCCTGGATATTGATTATAAATGGCTTTCTTTGCATGGTAGAGTCTTAATTCGCATTTAAATTTGCAGTGACGAACTGCATTTACCAACAACGGTTTTCTGAAGTGAGCCTATGTAGTGATGTCTTTCATACAATCATCAGTGCCACCGGAGGGGTCAAAGTCAAGTGCATTCAATGTTGATTTTTGACCTTTCTCCTTACGTGCAGAGATTTCTCCAGACTTTCTCTAATGGTGTTATGGACGGTAGATGGAAAACCCCCAAAGTTGCTGCAACTGTTCATTAAGAAACATTTGTATTATTATTTGCAAACAGAACCACTAGCCACTGAGCCTTTCGAAGATGCCCCCTCTCATACCCAATCATGATACCCGTTTACCTGTGGAATGTTCCAAACAGGTGTTTCTTAAGTGTCTTTTCTTGCTCGTGATTTTTGAAATGTGTTGCTGGCAGGTAAAATATGAAACATATTGTCTTTGTACAGTTTTTTAATGTACGTCCAAAAATAAATAGCAAGTTCTTACATTCTGTTCTAGTTACATTTTAACCAGCAGCCTGACTTTTTTGGAATCAAGGTTGTATGATACCATTGTTCTCTCCTATTCCCATCCCTCATCTTAAAAACACACTGTTTATGATCCTGCTAACAAGCAGTTTGACAAAAGAGTACAACATTTCCTTTTTTAAAATATTCTTTTCATCAGATCTGTGTTTCCACGCTCTTCTTGGTACCAGGAGAGTTCATTTTTACAGTTTATGGGTTAACCCCACACCCTTGATGATATGAACACCGTTATGATGTGATTAGATGGCTGATATTTAATGAGATAATCATATTGAGGGTAATATATATTGCTAATTATGATGATTCACACAGCAGCTGGGATGCCAACCTTCATAATGAGGAGAATCATATCATCGGCACCATTACTGATAAACAGAGAAGTTTATATTTTATTCATTGTATTCTCACCAAAAGGAACAGCAGGTACACCACTAGAACAATTCATCCCTGTGAATCTCCAATAAAAAACAAAAAACTTTGTGACTTTGTAACAAATTACACATCTGTGCCACTTTGATTTACAGTCCTCATAAAGCCGGTGGCCCCAGGCTTCAGTGGGAGCCACGGTGTGCCCTCTCATGTCTCAGCCATAGATAGAAAGGCGTGCAGACCAGGACTAATTAATCAGGAAACAGCTTTACCGCAGCAGAAGCAGGACTTTACCAGGTTATTATTACTCCAGCAATTTGAGTCATGCTCAGTGCTCAGCCCTGATGGTCTTAATGTCTGCAGGGGTTATTGGTTCGCTGTAAAAGTTCATTTTATGACTCTTAAATGCAACAGCAGCAAACTGTTTGGTTGAGTACAGGTTCATTAGGCCTACATGGTTCTCTATCAATTACCCTGATGAAATAGGATGCTTAACTGGCCTTTTTTATTATGATTTTCAGCCCTTTAACTGTACACTAGTGAAACTATTACAAGGATGGGGACAGAAAATCAGGAGTCTTTGTACACAGGAGAATAACTTCATATTTTCTAATTCAATTAGTGCTCAGTATATTCTTGAAAGCGCTGGAGGCTCAAGGTCATTTTACATGGCATCATAAAGAAATATCATTAAATAACAAGGCTGAGAATCTATAGCCATGCTAGCTCTGTGAGGTTGGACTCAGGCCCTGTGGTGCTTTAAAGCTAAATGTTAATGTGCTCGTGATGTTTAGCAGGTAAATGGTTTACCATGTTCTCAGGTTAGCATTTTGGCTAAATAATTATTTAGCATGCTAAAACACCAGGGCTGCCTGGGAAGTGAGAAGACCAGCTGCTGGCCATTGGAAAAAAAATGCAGGTTCAATGTACTTTTTTTCAGACCCAGAAGTTGTGGCTTGAGTTGGATTCATCTTCTGGGGTCCATGAAAGTCTAAGACTTCATGGCAATTCATGTAATAGTTGTTGAGACATTTAGCCTGAACCAAATTGTTGGACAGACCAACAGTTTGACATTACCATCTGTAGAATCCTGCAGCTTGTATGGGTACAGATGCCAATGAAATTAAAGCAAATCTTTAACTAGGCAGGTAGGAACATTTAACATTCTGTCAAAATGGTAATTAGTCATAATGCTAACTCTGGCCCATTTACAATCAAATGGTGATTATGGTGCACATTCCATAACAGAGAAGTAAATAGGATCCTAAAGTACAGGAAAAATGTATTTGGTAGGCGTATTTTAAATGCAAATCACCACGTTGTATTCTGTGCAGCTCTGACCATCTTTCAATGTCATACAATAACAATGAGCAGGGAAGGAGACAATGTGGGGACGGATGGAGGAGGGAGCTGGGGGTAGTTGGCGGTGGAGGTGGGAGGGGGGTATCGGCATCGGCAAACCTGAATGTTGTTGTGTGACAAGACAGACGTCCTCTGACACCCACAGTCCACTCCATTTATGAGATGTCTCCTGCAGCTGGTGACAGGAGTAACAAATGTGGCAGGCAGTGCCATCCCATGAATCCGCCCCACACGCCTCTCTGTGGCTGGGTGCTGATTGTGTGTGGCAGTGGAGCCATGCTGACAATGAAGGGCATCGAACACAAGTGCCGTGACAGGCCGGGAGAAAAATAACACGTCCTTCCATGTGACTTTGAGATTTTTAGAACTTTGACTGAAAATCAATAAATCAAGCTCCAGTCTGCTATGATAGTCAGAGTACAAAGAGTCAACTTAGAGTGTATGAACACTCAAAATATTCTGCTGGGCCTACTGAATAATTGGTTCATCAGTACTTACTTCTATATCTAACGAACCAGCCACCGTTTACACAAGTTTGGATGGTAATGCCATTGTTGTAAAGTCTTAATTTGTAAAGATCAAGAGATTATTGGTTTCATGTCCTGGTAACTGTCATTTATATTTTGTTTTTCTTCTTTAAAAAGGCTTTAACATGGTATTAAGTGTGATCTAGCTGACATACGTTTTTGGAATGTACTACTCTTAGCCCATATCTGACATAAAAAGATCCAGTTTGAGTTATAAAGTCCAACATTGCTCTCCTGATTTTTCTGATATCATTAATTGAATAAATTGAAAGATAAGGGTAGATGTTAAGTTTTACATATATTTTAACATTTGCTACCTACAACTGACAATTTAACCAGTGGGCACCAGTTATTGCAGTTCTGGGGACCTTGAAAATTTCTACCAAATTTCATGGATATCCATCCAATGGTTAGAGAGATATTTTATTAAAAAACACAAATTTCAGGGTCATACTGGCAATGATCAAAGTCTGCTAAATTCATCCTCTGAGCACCATGAATTCATCATGGCAATTCATCCTATTTTTGTTGAGATTTAGCCTGTGGTGGACCTCCAACCTTTCCACCACTAAAGTGGCTTAAAAAAGTATCAAACAAATCAGCTCAAGGCTTGAGATGCTGGTGCTTATTCATAAAAATGTGCTGGTACAGCTGCTGACAGATGTTTTTGCAGTTGATTGTTTTCCTCATTAAACTCTTTTTGCTGTGTGTGCCAGCATGTGAGTGCAGGTTGTCAGCGGTCAGAGGTTCATGCAGAGATTCAGCTGCTGCCGAGATGCTGACTCTGATGCTGGCAGGGCTCCGTTTTGTGCTCACAGTTTGACAAGGGATGTCAGATTCTGCACGCAGTTCCCCCCTCATCTTTGACTTGTGGGAGTGTTGAATGCTTAGGATATGCTGGTAGAACAGCTGATGTAAACTGTGTAGTAAGTGCTGTGTTTCCCAGTTGTTCTGATGCTGGTGCTGTTGTGTTTCCTGATGCACCCTTTGACATTTCCCTCTACTGTCTGTCTCTCTAAATCAAATCAAAGCATGCTCAAATCTAATTCAAATTCCTTCCTTCTTCTCTGCAAATCAAATTGCACACATGCTAATGCACATGTGTACAGTATGTATGCCAATGCACATGCAGGCATCATTAAGACGACCTTAAGAAGCCCCAGTGCTGCAGTTATGGTGGACAGAGGGATTGTTTCATCCTCCTCTCACTTCAGTTCAAAGAATTGTCAAGATTAGATTTTAGATGTCACAGTGACATAAAAGAAATGTTAGTGTGGGAATTCCTTCCCTCTGTTCCTCTCCCCTGTCTTCAATATTGCACAACAGCAGCCGAGCACTTGTCAACCTGATGGGGCCAATAAAGACAGAGAAAGACCTATTCTCTGATGGGATGTGAAGACCATGCCAGAAGATTGTACATTATTTACTTTCTTCAACACACTCATCTCTGCAACTCCAAATGGAACCATATACTCGACACTGAGATGGCTGTGAACTGGACTACACTTCTATCCACTTCAAATCTGTGTGTTTTGCCAAACAAACCCACAAACAGCAACTCAGAAATCCACATCCTTCATTTAAAAAAAAAAAAAGAGTTGAGAGTATAGCAGGCTACCTGCAGTGCTCTAATTCATGTGGGTGTTTTTTGTGTTCAGGTAAAAAAGTTACCTAATATTTTGGCTCTTGTGTTTTCCACCACTTCAAAATACAGCTTAAAGGCATCTATGTTTTAGCTGATAGCCCTTAAATTTAAAATTGGAGCCAGGCTAAACAAACAGACCCTCTGCCTTCACAGCAGGTCTGGCAATGAAAGCTTCTGTCTCCTAAAAGCCTTTTATGGCCTTGAAAGTAAGACAACATTTGAATCTTTTCATTGTTTCGAGGCAGGGGATTAAAACATTATTAATTCATTTTTGGCCACTTGGAGACAGCAAGCTATAAACAAAACAGTGTCTATACTGTACTGTAGTCAGTCTATTGAGTAGGCTTTTATAAGCGCTTCTCAGCCCATAAATATAATATAGGGACCTGCTCTCCCTGCTGGTAGGCCAGTAGGTTGTTATCAGCCCACTAAGTGGGCGGCTGTATTATCAAGTGTAGCATGTTTAGTAGTGTCCCCTAACAGCAAAAGTAATCATGAACCAGATCCCCAAGGACAAAGTCAAGTGACATTATGGAGTGTAAAAGCAACATGGATTGCAATGTCTAGTGCTTGGACAGATGAGCTATGACTCCGTTTTTAGGTAAGGACGATCACGTGGGCAGTTAAGTTACATTAGCAACTTATTCTCTAGAATGGATTTTTCAACAGTTTCTTATGAAAACTTAAGCAACGTAGTTCTATGATCCTACAAAACAACAGTTGTGGTTATAATCAAGCGACAAACGCTGTTTTTGTTGTTATATGAACTACTTGTCTAGGTTTAGGCACCCAAACTCCTCTGTGAAGTAACAACATGTTTAAGGTTAGGGAAATAGAACAGGGTTAGGGTTAAAATAACCATCCAGAACTACTGGATACAATTATGTTGGTGACATAGAACATGAGTTAAATCTTCTACAGCACCAGCCTCCATAGTTCAAAGCTACATTTTCACGTTTTGCAGTCAGACTGAACCACATAGGTAAAGCTGAGTGTTACAAAACAAAAATAATGAGCTAAAAGACACTAAATTGTTCAGTATTTGTCAGTTATTTGATCCAATGTAAGAATAAGAAAAAGCTGAGTTCATCTTTAATGTTGCAAATAAATGACTTAGAGCATATTATTCATCATGTATTACCTTGACAACAGAGCAGGATTTTGCACCTTTCTCTCTGTGCTGCCTTTTAGCTACAAGGTTAGCCCTTGATTGATACTTCCTGAACCCACCTCCTTTTCGCAGACGAATGACATTTAAGTAAAAGTCTACAAAAGGGGGGGAAAGTGCTCACTTCGAAATGCATTTATGTAATTTATTCAACTCCAAAGTGCCTTTTTTCTAAATTGATTTGACCATTATGACTCATTATCTCATAATGATTGCTTGATGTTGGAAAGCTAGATCTTTCAAGCTTCTGTGGGGGCAGAAATATCTCTTTTCACCTAAAGGAAAAAGCAGTGAGAAAGGTAAATGGCTTTGAGGCTGATGTGGGAATAAATGCCATTCAGAGGTGACATTTGGCTTTTTTTCCTCTTTGTATAAGTAGTCATTTTCCAGCCTTATTTCTGCTCAGTTCCCCATTAGCTGTTGCCCCAGTGACCACTTTTCTTGCCTTGGACCTCAGATATAACAGCTCTATTCCATTATGTTAGACAAATTATATCTGCATGCCTATTTGTGTTTAGATCTCTGTGCCTGTGCTGCATTGTACTGTTCAAATGTGCTCATTGAGCCAGTGAAAAAATCTATTGAAAGTTGAAAGATGATGTTTTTTAAACTGGCTCTTATTTTCATTCCATCAATTTATAAAACCACACAGGTTTTTTTTGTTCCTGCCCTCTAATATGACCCTCAGGAGCACTTCCTCAATCGGGGCTCCTACCAGTGGCAACGGATCTACTTGTTTAAGGTTTTATATCATGGTGTCAGGTGGAAGGGTCCAACAAACCCGACACTTTAACCCAGGAGATCAGTGTTTGTGTCACATGTGAAAACAAGTCATTGTTATTAGTTGGAGTCATTGTTGTGGAATTGTGGAAGTAAATTGTTTTTAACCCAAACCCTGTTCTGTTTTTTTTGTGTGGTTTTATTGCCTAAACTTAACTATTTCATGTGAACACAGAGATTTATTTTTAAAAGCCTTTAAAAATGTAACAAACAGAAACCGAATTGCAGTCCCTGAAACATCATGCTGAAGGTGTTCCTTGTGTGTGAGAATGTGTTGCATTCAACATATGTTCCAAAGTAAACAATAGTAATTAATCCTACTGCATCACAGTTACATTTTCTTTTAAAAAAAATATTTATTATGCGTATGTATTATTTAAAAAATATATCTGTATTTGAAGAAATGTCTTCGGAGACAACAGCAAATAAATTTGAAGGTTTGTTCAGGTCCATGCAACTGAAAATTGGAGTGTAACAGTAATATTGAAATGATGCATCAATAGGAAACTTTTTCACTGGACAAGATTTCGATAACCTGTCATCCAGCCAAGATAGAAAGGGCAAATATGACAGATCTATTTGTTTCTAATCCACCTTTTCAGATATGTAAGAGAAACCTAATGATGAGCATCACTCCTGGTCTACTTTCCAAAGACAGAACAGCTCTGATAAAGCTCTGATTTTAGACATGTTCCTGTGGCTTTAAAATCATCCATCACAGTTTAAACTCAATTTCACACAAACACTCCAAACTAAGGGACTGAATTTCTCCAGTTTGATTCAACCAAACCTGTCTGCCGGGCACCCTCAAACTTTGTCTGTGAACTTCAACAACATTAACTTTACTGACAGTACACAAGGACATGTCCTTCTTTAGACTTTGAGCTCATTCTTTTTCTTTCACCCGAAGGTCTCTGCTGTGCCTGATATCAACGAGCTGTGAGCTGAGCCCCAGCAGACTGACAGGTAGCTCATCAACAGCTTGCATCATTAATATTGAAGCCCTCTCTGCTAGCCTCAGATCATGACGAGATATTTCACAAGGAGGGCATCTCATTACGACAACAGGTCATAACCATGAGGCCAAACCTGGTATTAACTGATTCATAATTTACATTGTGCGAGGAGGCTGCACATGTTCACTCAGGTAGAGCTGCAGTGCCCTTGAAAAACAACATACTGTGTAGAGAAAATGGATCAATATCCCCAGCAGGACTAAATGAAAACCTTTGCAAAGAGAGATCCTGTGAGGAAAACATTAATATTAAAATACAATAACCTACGACCTGCTTTCAACAATTCATATGGGAACATGAACCATAAAGTTCATGAGTTTTGATGAGCATACTGAGTCAGTGATTCCCACCCTCATAGGCAGTTGCCAGGGGATGTGAAGAGTAGTTCACCTGATCTAAAAGCAACATTGAAATATAGCCCATTCAAACATCTACAGTTATCTGCTATATCTGGACCTGTGTGGTGACTGAGCTTGTGAAAACTAGCTCACAAGTAAAAACACTAGAGATAAATCAGTGAACCATTGATAAATCAAATATACAGCTAAAAAAAATGGATAAATAATTGAAACAGCTGGCCGAAGGTAACGGACGAATTGAATAGATAACGAAATAATAATGAAAAACAGTAAAACACCCATTTACACAAAAAATGTATGTATAAATGGGGTAAAAGCAAGAGATAAATGGTTTTAAACAGCTAACAGTTGATACAGTTTGCAAAAAAATAATAGCTATATGGTTCAAATAGACAACCAACAGCGAAAAAAAATGATGGCTAAAATTGATGTATAAATGGTCACAATAGATAGGTAACAATTGATAAAGTTAGCTACAAATAATGGGTACATTGTTAGAATAGTGCAAATATAGTGGCAAATGTTAATGGTTACTACTTACAGATAAATGGTCAAAATAGCTACAGTTGATACAGTTAACTATAAATAATGGATTAATGGTCATACTTGATGGCTAAAGTAGCAGATGTATGGTTGAGTTGATATAGTTGCCTAAAAATAATGGGTCAATTGTTAAAATAGACAACTGAGAGTTCTGTTTTGATAAAGAAACACCAATATCAATATATAGTTTCAGAGTTGACACAAGGCTAGAAACATGTTGTGACCATAATCACAGGTTTAGCAGCTTGTTACTCATGGTGCAGTCACTTCTCCCCCCCGCAGAGGGAGGGCTGAGCTGAGATGATGAAGTCAAAGTTTATTATGTACCCACATGGCTGATGCAGCATGTTTGGAGCGTGGTAATTCATCAATGTCAGGTGCTTGTAGAGAGCGGCTAATGGCTGTATCAGTGTAACTCTCAGACTGTAAACATCACTGTGCTGATGTTTTTCTGTTTGTTTTTCCTTCGTCCGCCCTGAGTATGTAAGGTTTGGACTTAATGGATGAAAACTTAAAAATAGCTGCCTGACTCAGAATAGTTGAATTAAATATGATTTTACACAACAACAGACTTCCGTTTTCATTTCATCAAGTGGCGTGAACTGAAAACACCTTGAGTAACACACACTGGTACAGGAAAAGTCTGGAGTCGGGCTTGTGAGAGAGTACAAGGGAACGGATGGCAGATTAATAATGTCTGTCGGCAGACAAAAGGGGCCCGGGAGGATCTCTTACCTTGATGTGAGCTAGAATTAACCGTGGAAACACACCAACTAAACTCAGAGACACAAACAAAGAGAGAAATGGAGACTTCATAACTCCTAGAGGGGACATCTAAAGGGTTCAATTTTTGGCTGACTGTATGAGTTTCCCCATTCCATTAAAAAGTCTAATTAACTCTCCCCAAATTTAAAGGAACTCCTTCTGTCAAATCTTTATATTCTTCATCTCACTGGGGTATTTCTGATCCCAGTAAGGACATTTCCCACTGAGAGTTACCTTTCAGATAGAGCAGGATTCATTGTCTTTGTTCCTCGATGCCTTCAAGGTCCAGACTTCGTACTTTCTGCAGCTCCTCTCTAAAGCCGGGACAGAAGTGAATGTTAAAGAAAAGTAAATTAAAAGAATACGTGCTACTATTTCTAAATACTACATTTAAATTTGTGGGTGACAGAACAGGACGAAATACATGACTGTTCTATTTATCGTTCATTTCAGCATGGTTTCCGTTTGGTTCACCAACCAAAACTGCTTGGTTAGGTTTAGTAAAGATCATGGTTTGGATTAAAATAAGTATGTGACAAAGTTATGTCATGTAACTTTTTTTTTTTTATGATCGTGATGTCGTATTGATGCACTAAGCTAGTTAAATATCAACATAGGTCTGTGCATAACTTAAAAGTGCTGTATGGGATCCTGAAGAGATAAGTAAGAGTTAGTTAATTGTTGTGTTTAATTGTCAGATTGTCAAATACCAACGCTTTGGGTTGGTAGTTGGGCTGAACCACCAACCCAAAGCGTTGCTATTTGACGACCTTGGAATAAGACTCATATACAATCAACTATATTTTTCTAGAATTGAAGTGACTTCTGGTTACATGTGACAGCTGTTTCCTGGTTAAAGTCCTTTGTTTGTTTGCCCCATTGATTTATCCCTTGTTGTGTCTAATTTTAGCTACAATAATGTTACTAATTAGTACATCTGTCAGTATTTGTTCTACTATTAGGCTACAATAAAGCACTTACCATTATCCTGTAATGCCTACAGCGTTACATTACAGAGGCTTACTTTGACGTCAATGCCTCTCAAGGATGATGAATGTTAACTAATGGGAAATGCAGTTAGCCAGTTCCCAATACCCGATTTACAATCTATGTAGGTTGCTGCAGACGCTTTACTTGACTTTTTAAATGACCCATACATCATTGTGTCCAATCATGCTAACTACAAGTCCCAAAGCAATTGACTGATTGAACTAGATGTGCTCAGATGGAGAGCTGGTTCAGAGTTGTGTTGATTTAAGTGGAAACAAAAATGTCAGTTCACCCGTCATTGAGAGAACTACTTCATTGTGGATTTAGAAGATATATTATTTTTTTGTCTAAGTCCAGGTCATAAAAGTTCGATTTTTTTTCTCCACTAGAAAAACCTCCTTTTTACAAGGGGGTCAGAGGTCAAACTCCCAATCGTAGAGCAGCCTGTAAGTGGTGAATGTCCAGTGTTTTGCTCAAGGACATCTCAGCATGATGAATGGGAATTTAACACCAGGTCATGTGGTTGACGGGTTGTTTCTACAAGCAGCAACCAGAATGTAAAAACAACCACCTGCCCTTGATTCTATTTTTAGTCGGCAAAAACTCTTTCTATTTAAAATAAGCCAGAGTCATTTTTTATGTCACCACATTTACAGCTTTCACCCTGAGCTGTTAGCGGGCATTTAGCAAAGAAGATATCCTCCAAACGATGCTTCTACTGCCATCACCACTGTTTACTCAGGCATCAATCAGACTCCAGCAATTATTGTCTCTCTGCTGTCTCTCATTTTGAATACGCTCAGTCGAGCTGACATCGTGTTGACAGACCGGGTTGAAATTAAAGAGAAATCCAGCCTGTAAGACAGGCTTTCAGTTGGTCTGCAAAGCCACACCTACTGCATCAGCTGGGTGTGTCTGCCTCTGCCCGGTGTCCAGTGTGGTGCAAGCTGCAGCCACAATAATAATACTAACATACTGCGTTGTCCCAATCCAATACAGTTCTTTCAGTCATTAATGTGCAGTCTGTACCTAAATAAAATGCACAATAATACTTTAAATTAACATTCAGCTGAGCTAACCTGGGTGACACTTTATAAAGGTAAAAAAAATCCTAAACTTATCAATGACAAACTCAAGACTCATGATGAGTCATTAACAAATGATCAAGTTGCTATACATTTATGTAATGATTCCAAACTTTTAAATGTCCAACTAAGGAATTTTAAATTCACTTTATGCAACCAAAGTAGCTAAAGTTGCAGAAATGTTTACTAAGATGTATTTGCTCAGCCTCCCCTGAGAGAAGGAGAGTGAACAAACCCTCCAACTCACGCAGCCACATATGTTGTTATTTATTACCCTCGGTCCTTGGCCTCACGGTAGGAATTGGGCTTGTAACTGGAGGGTTGCTGGTCCCCCTGAGTAAGGGTCCTTCAAGTCTAAAATAGTGTGTTATACAGCTCAGCCAAGGAGGACGCCATTAATGCTTACATCTCACACTGCTGTGCAGTATATGGCTGGCAGGTGTAGTTTGGTAGAAACATAAAAGTGCTTCCAACAAGGTCTGTGGATAATCTCACATAACTGGGTCATGATTTCTGGAAAGACACATTGCTGCTTCAGTTGTATTTCTTTGGTGCTTTGAGTGCCACATTATATTCAGGAGGAGGCAGGCATCTCTACTACTTAAATCTTCAGCATTAGCCAGCTCACACTAGAAGAATATATCATGATTCATAGAACTATAGGGAAAAATAAAAATAATCATTTTTGATTTTGAGGTGAATTGTCCCTTTAAATGCCAACTAATAGTGACTTGATCATTTGTTAACTTATGACACACCCCGTCTTAATTAATGCATCAAATCATCACGAGTCATGAATTAGGTTACAACATTACTTAACTATATAATTGCTTCCCTTATTGTAGCGGGTTACGTCAAACGACCTACTTAAGCATCGGTGATAAATCACTGATAAACTTTACAAAGCAGAAACATTTATATAAGCACATTTTGAGAAGGGGAAAAAATCCAAATCATTCACAAGAAAATAAATAAATCGAGCTCATGCTTCTCTCATAACAGTGAGAACAAATACATAACAAACACTCCCCCTGACTGACGCTGTGGAAGCAGTCGTGGCTTCCCAGAGACGCAGTTTGGCAGAGCGCAGCGCACCGCGGAGCGCGCAGCTCCGGACGGCTCCTGGAACAGTCAGAGCGGCGAGACCAGCAGTGAGCTGGAAACACTGTTTCACCTGCTCACACACACTCACACACACTACAACATCTGCCACGTCGTCTCAGACGGAGAGCGGAGCAGTCTGACGGAGTCTCTGTTGGTGTGGAGTAACATGTCTACCTCTGTGGCGTCTCCCACGGACCAAATCACTCTTTGTGAGGCTTTTATTTTGAACGTTTAAACGGCGACTTTAAGGAGCCCTAAAAACTCCGCGCGGCGTGTGCGCGCGCTGCAAAATTCAGCTTAATTGTACTACAATGTCCCACACCATCTGCGTGGAAAACTTAACGGCATGCTGCATATTGAGGGTTGCGAACGTGCGAGCAAGCTGAAACAGATGGACACAAGCCCAACAACACACTGGGTAAGTCTGTTTTTATCACATTACTGCTTGTTTTTCCTTATGAAACCATAAATATAATTCTAAACTGCCAAATTAGGTTTGCAGCCATAACGAGAAAAACATGAGACCAATCAAATATTGAACACAAGTCTTTTATAATGGAACCTGTCTATTTTCATGCATGTGGCAAACTTCTTCCATGCCCTATCCCACTAGACTCCCAAAGGGTGCCAATGGTTCTCAATTATCGCTTTCATAATGTTATTTTTTATTCATTACTATAATAATACTATAATGTTCTTTAATGGACTCTGAGTGCTTCCAAAAGTGTCCTTAATGTATCCCCTCTTGTTATATTATTACACTATTCCTAATGGGGTTTCTGTACAGTAGGCGGTTCCCACATTTCCTTGTATATTTAATGAGCTTCTGTCATCACATGTAGGCTTTTGACTTCCAACACTGCTTTACATTCAATGTGATCACATTCACAGGAGAGCAGCTTCCATTCATCAGAGCAAACACAGCTTTTTGGAGCATTTTCCATGGATAATTGGATTTAGCTGTCAGTATTTGAGTACAGGAGTTTCACCCTAAGTAGACGAGAGGCTTTTAAAACAGTCTTCTTTTATTGTATGGCTTGTTCATACACATGCATGTCACTGCTGCACCCCCCCTTGTGCCGGGATCATTAACCTGCTGATGTGTGGAGACGGATGCTTGTGTTCCTCTTGCGCAGTAAATTCTCGTGAAGCACACACCGGTGGGCCTTTGAAACCAGAGAGGACAAACTAATGAGAACAGATTGAAGCCAGATATGGCAGTGTCTTCTGAATCACGGCGGTATTTTAACATGTCGTGCATCAGTTTTGCCGCTCATGTCACCCATTAGTCCTCCCGCTCTGTATCTAAAGGTGAGCTAAAACCTGCACACTCTTGGGACACGGTGACACATGATAGAAAGCCAACTGCTGAGTTTTCATAATAACAATGTAAAATGGAGAAAAGAGGAGAGAGATTTGAGATGTGCCACGTTCTTCATGTGTTTGTAGGCGGCTGTTGTTCTTTTTTGTATTCTGCTGCTGCTGTGATCTCTAAACTCTCTGTCCTAATAACATCACCATTCTCCGCCTTCAGGCTCACCATCAAATACATCCTTTCACTTCAATTTATTCAGCCCATTATCTCCATCTCCCTGTCTCACACTTTGTTAAATCCAGTCCTTTCAATCAACGGGTTGACACCGACAGTCGGACTCTGGGCTTTTCAATTAGAGATCGTCACAGTACTTCTGGAAGTTCTGTACAGCCGTACTGACGTGCAGTAAAGTGTGGGTGACTGGGTATTACGTTCTGAAGTCTCCAGCAGTGGCACAGGAAGATGCTGTATCTGAGAGAAAGTGAGTGGGACAACTTTTCCAAGAAAAACTGGGAAAGGCGAATGGTTCCTCAGGGAAAGAAAACCTATTCCATTCGAGGAAGTTGCCTTAACTTGTTTCATGAGTTTAAATGCTTTTCAAGTAGGGCTGGGCAATATATAGTTATTATATTGTGATATGAGAGTAGATACAGTCTTGAATTTGAATGTGGTAATATTAAAAGTATTGTCTTTCTCTGTTTTAAAGGCTGCATTGCAGTAAAGTGAGGTAAAGAGTAAAGTTTTCCCTGTTCTATGATTTGCCTTAACACTACATCACAATAATTGATATTGATGAATTGACTTTTATTTTCTCCCAGCTCTTTCTTCAAGTATATGTGATGGGGTTTTGGGGTAAAGAAAGGCTTGACTCTTTGAATCAACCCATCTAATGGCAGCTAGTGCAGTAGATGATTGAAATGTTTTGAACAGGACGATAGCTCGGCCTCTGGTGCTGCTGCGGAAAAACTACTCAGCAAATCAAGTTGTCACTTGATTTGGGTCTGTGGGTCCTGAGCTGTGCACCTGCTCGACGCCCCCATATGCTGGATATACGCATCATTTAGCTAGCTATTTGGCACCAGGTTATTATCAGGAAAAAAAGCGTTAATTCAGTTGCAGCAATGATGCCTGAAATATTTGACTTTGCTACAATCTGTAGTCTCTCTTTCTTACTGTGTGTGTGCATGTGCTGAAACTAATACATATTTACCATAGCGTTCGCACTCCGCTCTGCACTTCCTTGGATTCTTTGCAATACACCCTGCAAGTGTGAAGCTGATCGCATGGCCTACAAAATCATGGTGAAACAGACAGACAGAGACTCCTTCCATTTCAGTTAGAAACTGTAGAAAGCAGGCCATTATGCGGCGCCATCTTTCGACATTGTGAATTGAATCAATATTAAAGTGTCTCTTTGGTGAGGCCAGCTGGTCAACAAAATCACTTGTAGTGACTCAGAATCTAAAAGGTGCTCTCCATCTCTGCCCCTCAGACTCTTACATATGTGATTATGTTGTCAGAAGTGCTCTTTCCATGATTATTGCAGTTCAAGAGAGATGTTTTGCGTCACTCTATAATGTGAAATGGTTTTTTTTTCCCTTGGCTGATTGCTGCACTGCTGCTGCCAGCTAGGAACTTAATTGTACTCATACTTTTTAGGCACAGACTGTCTCTGACAAAAAGACGCTCTGAGGAGTCCCAATCAGTCTGATTTAGGAGCAGGTCAGGTGATAGTTCAGTGTCATTTAAGATCTCTGTGTCCCAAAATAGACCTCTGCTTCAGGCCTTTTATGAAAATGAAGACTGAGTGGATGTGGGAAGGCTGATGTGTCAGTGATGCATGGGTTGCAGATTTATGCGAAGAGGCATGTAAATTATATTTGCATGAGCAACTAGTGGTGAAAGAACAAAGCAGAGTTCATAGAAACTCCACCTGTTTCAACTACAATTTCTGATGAAATGAAAGAGAAACGTACCTTGGAAATATTTCTTTAAAGAAGCATCTTTAACCCCCAGCTCTGTGGAAGGAATCAGATGCATGGGGAATGTTTTAATTGAGTCTTTTATCACTGATCCAGATTCAGCATCTGAAACACACACACATACACACACATGCATGTCCATGGTCACAGGTCTATGGCAAAAGCCTTTTGTGTTGCACATGAAAGGGTAGAACATGACCTCATATATTGCACTCAACCTGCCTAATGATGTAAAGTACTTGAAATGAAAGCAATTTTTCACTCAAAACCACACGTAATAGCTAAATTGTTGCAGTAGTGGCCTGGTTTATTAAATTAGAACATTGTTTTTGTGTCAGAGCCCTGCTTGTGTTTGTTTTCACTGATTTACTGACATTATGTTAAAGACAAAAACAGATCTGAGGCCTTAACAGATTAGTAAAAAGGGTAAAAAAAAAAAAGGAAAGAAAATAAAGANNNAAAAAAAAAAGAAGCTTTGTTCTCAAGAAATACTGGTGAGATCCAGAACCACTCTAGAACTTTTTGAGGTAACTCACTAACAATATCTGGTAACAGACAGATGAAAAAAAAAAGGATAAAACTTACAAATGTGCAAAACAATACCCCAACGGCAGAGAGCTGAGGCAACATAGGACTGAGGGAACAGAGGACTGAGGGAACATAGGAACAAGGGAATAGAAGGCTGAGGGTATATAGGACTGAAGGAACATCGGACTGAGGGAACATGGTGTTTAAGGGAACAACGCACTGAGGGAACAGAGGGATGAGGGCTGAAGGAATAGAGGATTGAGGTAACAGAAGGTTGAGGGAACATAGGCATTAGGGTACAACAGATAAAACAACAGAAAACACTTTCTTAACCGTCACCTAACACTTGGTTTTACTTTTACACTTTTGCCAGTCTGTGTTCCCTCAACAGTCCAAGAATACACAACTGTGGGCACACAGGTATTTCAGAAGGATAATTTTAGATAGGACAGACTACAGTACATTTAGACATTCCTCTAAGTATCAGTTTAAAAGGTTGTAGGGACATATAAATGCATAACCCAGTTTCACTTTATCCTCATTCTACAAGATGTAAAACCGAAGTTTGGAGATTCAGAGACTCTACACACACACAGCCCGCCTACACGTTTTTCACTGTACAGACTGTTGATTGACATCTTTCTCACTCTCCTGTTGCACCATTTTTTTCTTATTAGGAGAAAGATCATTTTATATAATTGTCATCATTGCTCCACCCAACTTCAACTTGATTTTATATAACAATAATAATAAGGCAGGAATCATCTACAAGTCCTTTTAAACTACACTTTCTTAAGAGAGCACTTCACACACTAAGCGTTGCACTTGTCTTCGTGTCTGATCAAGATTAAAACTGACCAGAGATTGTCTTTTTAACTCTACACATTCTTCTGCCTTTGCCTGAATCAATAAACTGTAGTGTCAATATGATCAGCCAGGTGACAGTTAGCTTAGCTTAGCATAAAAATGATGTAGAGGAAACAGATATTTTACTCCATACATCACTAAGGCATTAGCTGGGATCACAGGGTGCAAGAGCTATATGCTGAAGCTAGCTTATTTATGTTTCATTTGTGGTCTGATAAAAACTAAATTTATCAACAAAGCCGTTAACTCTGCGTCCTGCCATTGCCAGACAGTATCGGCGATGCTGTATGCAGTATCACAAGGTTTGTTTACAGACAGACGGACAGAGATAGAACAAAAAACCCAGAAAACGTTCAGGTCTATTCAGTTCTTTATTTAAAACATTGCTTGGAATAGCATATATATGCATATGAGTGTGTAGAGAGAGAGAGAGAGAGAGAGAGAGTATATACAATTTCTACCGTAAACGCACACCATATTCCTACATTTTAAATATATATATAATAATAGATATAAAAACCCTATCACTCAGTAAGCCTTGTTTGACATGTCCCCTCTCCTCCTATATAAGTTGAATTTTCTCTCTGTGCTCCTTGAAGCCACCCCTGGGTGCAGTGTCATGCTCAATAAACTGCTCCTGTCAGAAGCACTTTGCTGAGTCGCTGTAGAGGTGCAGCTCTCTGACCCCCTCCCTCTGAGAAAGCGGCCTGTTTCAAAATGATTGGCCTCACAATAGAAGAACAAACTCTGAGGATAGCTAGAGGGGTCTCACTCTTAATTTGTTGTGATGATATGCCCGGCCTCCCTACATCAGCTCCACTGCCTCAGGTCCAGTACAGTCATCCTTAGTGAGTAAAGGATCGCTGGCCTGGTCTCTATACAAACGGCCTGTGTTATCTGGATTGTGTGTACAGATGCTTAAAAAAAACATGACACGTCATCTTCTTAAGACAGCTTTGTGTCAGAAAAAAAAGCTTTTTTCTTCAGAAAATGAGAAGAGACAGACTGAAGGATTCTACTGTTTGATCAGGGAGTGGTGGTGACACTGGTCTGATTCAGCAGAAGCAGCAGGCGGTCATTCATCACTGTCTCAGTGAAGTCAAAAACTTGTTAGGTTTATTTTTTTACTTTATCATAAGCTTTTTTGATCTAGATTTGACATTCTCTCCGTCGTCTTTGGTCATGGCACCCCGAACAACAGCAACCCCCAAGGCAACTTCTGTACATGAACACAGATGCCTCAAGGTTTAAATATGTATTATATAATATAATTGTGTGTGGAGTTTGCATGTTCTCCCCATGTAAGTGAGTTTTCTCCGGCTTCTACCCACACTCAAAAGACATACAGGTGTTAAGTTAGGTAAGTTCAGAGATGGTCTTCTGCATACTTTGGTTGTAACGAGTGGTTATTTGAGTTACTGTTTGTTCCCTTTCTATCATCTGGAACCAGAATACAATATACCACAATAAGCGGTTGACTGATTTTAGTTTTGTTAGCATTTAGTCCTGTCAGACTGTGTTGAGGGCAGAGATGTATCATCATTTCCTTAAGCTCTATTTACCGTCTGAGCCAGAAAGCATTGAGTTGTCATGTCATTAGCCAGTGATTTAGAAATTCATTACTTTTATCTTCTTTCGATGATGAAATTTGGGGCACCCTTGAAGGCACCACAGGGTGCCACTTTGAGGATCATTCCTCTCGAGCAGCATGTAAACCTGTCAAAAAAATCACCAAAAATGGACATAAAATACTTTCAAAACGAGAAAAGCAAGATGTCAACCATAAATAAAACAACTAGTACAGCGTGATCATATTTCTTTCTTTCGTTCTCTTTTATTTCACTCTGACACTTCAATTAAGTGCATCCGTGGGGAAATCATTTTCATTCTCCTGTGAAGTTTCTCCCTTTTCTCCTTGTGCTATTAGTTTTTCCTATCATACGTCGTCTTAAGTCGCTGTTTTTGTGACAGAAATATTTTCACCACTAAAAGCAACAGAACAAGACATACATCACAGAGAAACTTCTTGTCCTTCATCAAATAAACACTCAGCAAGTAGGAATTGAATGACTTCTTTTTTGGAGTTTGGTGTTTCAGAGGAAATACAGGAGGTAGTTGTCCATTTGATGCTCAGAACATGAACTACTATTCATGTGAACAGGAAAGCCTGTTGTGAATACATTGTTACAGAAGTTGTGTTCATATAAACTGAAAAATGAATAACTCATTAAACATTGAACATACGTATATACAGTAGCAATTTCCTTCACTTCATAACTGGCTCATTGTGCTTTGATTAGGTCTTGATTATGGTGTTGATTTCCTACAGTTTGTTACACAATGCTTTAAATTGTCCCATTCCACAGCCTGGTGATGCAGTAAATAGAAAAACAACATCATTAATTTCTCTGCATTGGGTTCAGCCTGCAACTTGACATCATGTTGCTTTTGTTTGCTTTCACTGCAATTACAGTCCAGAGAAGTTTTATTTGATGTTGCTCTCTGAAAATACAGGCTGTTTTGACTTGTGGGTTGTCTTCAGCAGTATTTCTCTGTTCTGTTTTCATTCCAACAAGAAAGGCAGTTAAAAGTAATGATTTTAGGATTCCGTGGATTGCTTTTATCCTTTTTATTTTTTGTCTGTCTGACAGCTACACGCTCTTACTGTGTTTGACTGGGTTTCCTTTCACAGCAACAATAGGACACCGAAGTGTATTAAAGAGTCACAATTAAGAAATGCTGAACGTGATCTAGTTTATGTGTTTGTCTAGTTCTGATTAAACCCTACAAAGCAACATTTGATTCAAGGAAATGGCGTAGTTGTCACTTTCACACCCATTGCCAGGGGTGAAAGTAAGCTGGTACGGTCCGGTACTGTGTACCACTAAAACATTCAGTGGCAGTACGCAGTACCAGGAAGATGGGAGAGCAGCTGCCTGCTATAAAGCCTCATTCTGAACCAGTCACGGCCGCAATCTGGGTCAGACAATAGATCTGCTAGCAATATGCAGTCTTGAAAACTACTTTGTCTGTTGAAAATTCCTTTTAACTCATTCCGAATTTGGAAGTTTGTGAGAGTAAGCAGTTGTGTTTTATGTTATTTTGTTTAACTATAATGATACAGAACAGCTCGGAAAAGAAACGGCTTATGAGCTTATGACCAGAGATTTCACTCAGCAGTACGTGAGTGTGCATGTGTGTCCACTTACGAAACACAGTGGTTGCTATGAGGATCGGTGTGTTTGATTTAATGCACTGCAATGTTTTCCACAACTGGTCCACAGACGTAAGGAAACGCAGACAGCGCCGGGACAGGATGAACAATAAATTACACCAAATAAATTCTAACTGAAACACCATCTACATGATTTAAATATCTTGTTATTTTAAAAAGATTTTTTATGGGATGTCAAAACTTGAAAAAAGTCATACTACAGCATGTCTAAAACTTTCATGAAAACGTCATAAAATTTTAAATTGCCCTGAAATGCTCAAAATTGTCTTATTATGTTCTGTTAATACATGTAGTAGTGTAGTTCGTGCAGAAATGACAGAGAAATACCATTTTATGGGATGTAAAAACTTGAAAAAAGTCATACTATAGTATGTCGATTTTTGTCAAAAATTATGAAATTTTAAAAAGCCATGAAATGCTTAAAATAGCCCAATTATAGCCAGTTGATACATATTAGAGCATAATATGGCCAGAAATGTCAGAAAAAAACACCATTTTATGAGATGTCCAAAACTTGAGGAAAAAAAAATTCTTACTATAGCATGTCGAAGATTTTCATGAAAGTGTCAAAATTTAAAATTGCCCAAAAATGCTCAAAATGTTCTTATTGTGTTCTGTTTATATATGAGGTCAAGACTTGAAAAAAGTCATACTATAGCATGTCGATTTTTGTCAAAAATGGGAAAATTTGAAAATTCTTAAAAATGCTTAAAATGTTCTTATTATACTCTGTTGATACATTTAGTATATCAGTTTTCCCAGAAATGACAGAAATACACCATATTATGAGATGTCAAAAATTTGACAAAAAAGTCATTCTATAGCATGTCGATTTTTTTTTATTTCCCGAAAATTTTCAACTT
>CAFUXE010001227.1:88406-104228 GCA_903364295.1 Serranus cabrilla | reverse complement strand
GTTGTGCGGCGTGGACGCGTAAATCATCCAGCCGGAGTACACCGTTTTTTTTAAAATCTTTCACGAGGCGCTAATTAGTCCGGCTTTTGTTCAGCTGTTCTTTCTCTCTGGAAGTGTGCGTTTGGGTGTGATTGGTCGCGAGGCGCTCGCTTCCTCTCAGCTGACAAGTGGCATGGAGACGGCAGCAAAAGCTTTTTGTCTCCTGAAACGTGGCTTTGGCAAAAGGGGGGATCGGTGCAGCAGGGGTTTGGCAAAGTGGGCATTTGGATCCACGTAGAGATCCGGATCGAGAGCGAGCAGTAGTGGGAAAATCAATTAGGAGCCCACGTCTAAAAATAAAGCGTCTTTAGGGACCATTTACAGCACATGTCCTCTGATCTGTGCGCGTCTTGGAGAGCTGTTTAACAATTTATCACACGTAACGAAAATCCTCTCCATCCCAGCGGGAGTTCCGCGTGGAGAATTTACATCTTATTATGTTACATTAGGAGATGAGCTTGGTGTTACTGAAATCAACGCCCCACGTTAGTGTAGCAGCGTATCTGTGCGCCAGAACCACACAACACTTGCGTTCAGACGCGCAAAGCAGGCGCGCGCAGAGCATCCAGCGGTGTGCTGCTGACCTACAGTACAACAGGTTTACTGTACGGTGCAAAAAAAAGGGAGAAAAAAAATTTCTGGGTATTTGCTTTCCATGAACAGAAACTGCAGAAATGATAATCCCATAATGCTGCTGTTGGAGACGCTGTGTCTGCAAGGCTCAGAGGCTCATTTCAGATATCAAGCTTCCTCTTTTTGGGGAGGGGGTTAGGAGGTCTTTATGGGGAGGTAGCAGGTCAGCAGTGGATGCCACAGAGCGGTGGTGGGCATCATCTGAAAGCTGGAACCTGAAGATTAATTTGAGATGCAGCTCAGCTCTTGTTGTGCTATGGTTCAGTGCTCGTTGAAATGTTGAAAACGTAGAGTTATAAGGGTGTGGAACACTATGATTGAAGTATATGAAGACCATTTCCAGGCCTAATTATGTCTCACACAAGTTTTTGTAGCAATTTTTGGGTTGATGCCATTTACACAGATTTGGCGCTATATTTAGCCATTCTTTTAATCACTGAAATCACTCGTTGAAGTCTCAGCTTTCCTCTTTCCTCAAATTTAGGTTATTCCAAATCTAATTAGGGACCTCAAGTATGCGGAAACATTTAAAAAACCACAAGCAAAAATAACACAAAAACGGTGTGATTTCTATCCAGATCTATGTGGGATTTGCATGAACCTAGAATATCTGTAAAGTGGGGGCTTGTGGGTGGCTTTAGAACCCATTTTCAATCACATGTCTTGAGGTCAGAGGTCAAGGGATCCCTTTGAAAATGGCCATGTCAGTTTTTTTACCTTTGGAACATAATTCCCTCACTTAATATCATGACATGCATGTGTTAGATTCTTTAGATCTTGCAGTTTATTGAATATTCTTATCCTCACCAGTACCTGTAAAACCGAGTCTGCTACAGTCTCTTAAAGACAGAATTCTGTCTGAGAATGCCAGTGTCAAGGAGGTTAATACTATGATAACTTCCGGTTATAGTATCCATGTATATTCGATGCTCTAGTGTCATTCTATAGGTGATGATGTGAAAAGTGTAGAGGAATTCCTGATGTATCTGAGTAATGGGGGCTGCTGGGACAGCAGAGGGATGAAACATACGCCAGAGAGAGAATACAGGAGTGTCATCCATACCAGTTTGAAACCAAAGCAGACATGCTGTCACGTCTCTGATCAGGAGATGTTTTGCTGTAGATGTAGCAGCTAAGTGTGAGTCACCAGTGTTGCTGCTGGCAGCTGCGAAAAACGGATATTTCTAATCCACACAAAGAAAATCACCGTGATTCACCTCTTCAGGTAACGGAGAATGACTTAAATGGTCAGACTGTACTGTTATATTAGCTTTTTACCACTTTTCTGATCTCTATCCGTGTAGGAAAATCATTGTATCACTTAATCAATCTTTGGACAGGGTCAAACCTCCAAACCTTCTACACGTCAGCAGCTGCTAAGCAGATCAATATTTGGACCACATTCTGTATTGTTGACATTGGCATCAGTTTAAGGCCCTCTGCTGTATGTGTGGCGGTAATAAACACTGCAGAATTAACCCCTTTAACCTTTAATTAGGGGTCCGAGTAGCATTCTCATTTCTTATTAGTTTTGGGGTCCAAGCAGAGATGCTTACTGCTGGAGCTCATGATGCAATCTCAATATTTATTCATTCATTCTTTCTTTCTTTCCTTCTTGAAATTACACTCATTGACCTCGCGGCGCTATAACAATCACAGCCAAACCGAAGACCAAAAGTGACAAAATAACACAAACAAACAAACAGATCAAGGCGGCAGCCAAACAACAACTCCTGTGTTCTGTGAGGTATAATTACTGTTTTTATCAAAGGAGTCTGGTGACTTTTAAGATAGTGATTTGCACTAGGAGAGTGTCGCAGCAAAACTTATTTAAAGTACCGAAAAAGGACTATAAAAACAACAAATACCAGTTCAAGTGTGCACCATATTAAGAATATTTCACCCCATAGCCCTTTATGACATGGAACTAAAGGCATTTTCTATCCTTTCCTTTAAGTCACCAGACTTCATTAACAAAAACAGCAATTTTGCCACAAAAGCTGCTGGTCTAATGTTACTGCCACCTCATTCAGTTAGTTCTTGTTCTTGTGTTTCTTTCAGATGTGAGCTAACATGCTGGTGACACAAAAATAATCTATGCTAACGTTGACCTAGCTAGTGCTAGCATCCTGCGTGGGTGCTTCCACCCCGAAAACAACTCAGATGGAGCTGGTCTTTAATTACACAGGGCAACGGGGAACGAGAGGCAGGAACTTTGCACAGAGTGAGACCTCTCCTCTGCTGTACATCATTAAATAAGCTTCCATGCAGGGAATTGATTGTAAAAAAATTGAGCCAGGACTCTTATTTAACCCCCTGGGTGCTGCTCTTGTGGGTGTGCCAACCTCTGTAGGCGTTGCGTCAGCTTTCTGGGTCACAAAGTGGATGTTTTATTGTGTTGTGATGATGACAGGGTGCTGCATCCAGGACGTTCTGATTGAAGAGGAGACGTCTGAAGCAGGGTGTTTGTGCAGGAGCTGGGATATAACTTTTAATGCTGCAGTGTGTATTTATGCATGATTACACAGGTGAGGCGGATACTAGTAAGCAGCGTGTGTGTGTTAGTGTTGTTGACTTCCTTTACAAACCCGTCTTATCTCTCCGTCCATCTGTTTACCTTCCAAGATGACTCACCCCTTTTCCATAACCGCTTATCTTGACTTTTTCCCGATTTCACTCTCCCGAACCCACACACACACACACACACACACACACATGGCATCACCATTGTTGTCCATCAGATAAAGTTCCAGGCTAGCGTCTCCCTGCTTCAGGCATGTTTAGCGGGCCTGGGAATCCTGTCTGGCCTCCCAATGTAAACTCTCACCTCTCCTACAGGACCCGCAGGGTCGTGACCTCTTGTTAAAGAGACAGAGGAGGGGGAAGACACGGTGGTGTCACACTGCGGCCTTAACAAACACACACCGACACCAAGCAAGGCTTAAAGACCTGCAGAATATTCCCCCCAAAAAATGGAATTGACATGTTAAGATTTTTCCTTCTCTGCGTCCACTTCGACTCACATGCTCCTCAGCGGTGTGGAAGAGACTTCAGCCTGCAGTGTGCTGTGTTCAACAGCAGTTTGAGAGCGCGCCAAGTTAGATTTAGTTGGAGCGTACTGCCAGCCTGAGTCAAAGCAGACAGAAAGCATGGAGCACTGAAAACATTCCCGAAGCCAATTCTCATGCTCAGTGTCCAGTTAAGCTATTTGTACCCATGTGTTAAAGTTAATATGCCAACTTTCAGACAACAATTTAGCTTTTATTAGCACATTGTTTTTTTTTTAAATAGAGATTAGATGTCTCTTTACTTCAACTCCATTCTTGTGTCTCAAGCAAGCAGCAACCTCTGGTGGTGGTTCGATGCTGCGTTCAGCCCGACTCAGCTCTCCTTTTTTTTTTTGGAATAGCCAGGAGTAATGAGGAGAAAGGCACTGCACTTAGAGCTTAATATCCTCTCTGCAGAAACCTATGGGTGATGTCACGGAGATTACATCCATAGCCCATATACCGTCTATGGTCTCTAGTTGCTGATTGGATTGTAGAAGAAGAGGAGGTTTATATTGTTTGCCACAGACTGGATTCAGAGATTGTAGAGGCAGAAATGCCAGAGTCAGATATTTAAAAATCTGGACATATAAAGCAAAGGCTATTTGCAAGAGTGGATAGAACTAGTGGTAAGTGATTTATAGTGGTTTCATGATTTCTATTCTGGGTGGAAGATCAATTGATATAAGCTTTCAAATTTGAAAGCAGGACCGGCAATTTACTAGATTTTAAAATTTTACCATATGGCCTTTTTGTGGTACATTAAAAAAAGACATGGCACATTGCACCATTGACTTTAGAAATAAAGACTTCATCACATATAAGGACTGGATTTTAGACATTAGGTTGTTTGAAATTTTTGTCAGTAGTGGATGCAAAGCTATTAACTTACTTGCTTGTGTCGGAGTTCTGGTCGGTTCCAATCATAGAATAAATGGTTCCGGCAAGCTGGCAGGGTCATGAAACGTTTTCTTACCAGTTGTCCAGTTGTTGTACTCAGGCCTGCACACTGTACCGGTTGCAGTGCAGTAATATTACCCATTGCATTTACTTACTTTTTCAGAAAATAGTGCCAAGTGAAGTTTGGTTCCTGATATGCATGCATGGGTGTCCTTTAAATGTACATTTCATGGAGTAAAACCTTTTGCCAGAACTCTCCGTCTATTCTATCGGAGCTGGCCATTACTCCGACACCGGAGCTCGGAAAGTAAGCTAATAGCTCTGCATCCACTACGCCGCTGGCAAGTATTTCACATCCCTTTGAAAACTTGAGCTCAAAATTGAAATGAAATATCCAGTATTTGAAAAAGAGGGAAAAACTAATCGCACAAAGCGTCTGCTGGCCTCATAGGAACTCCCATTAGAATATCACTCAGGTTATTTAAGATGCTTACTGACAGGCGTCCTGTCCGCCTGCCTGAAATAGTGAGTCATGAGCAGCAAAAAAGCTTTTTCCAAAATGAACTTGGGGTTTGTGAGAGCAAATCCCACCAGGCAACAGATTCCCTGTGCAGTACCTGCACACACACACACAAATACAAACGACCTGCCGGTGAAACGTGGGTCATTCGTGCCAAATAGAAGTTGTCACCCCAGTTGTTATATTTCAGCCAAAAGGGCCGACTCGTTTAGTTTAAACGCTGCTTGCTGACAGCGGTGAGCGAGGACCCGTGCCCTTCCACCTCCATCTTGTCTCCCTGAATTCATTTGGAGCCTAAGGTTACTTTGTGCGTGTGACAGATCGAGTCTGCCTCATCAGTCTGAGTCTCTGCTGCTCCTTTAAAGGCATTGTTGCTGCTGAGATCAGCACTGCTAATAAGGCAGTTTGCTCTGTGGGCTGCTTGTTTGGTTTCTTTGTGAGGAGCCTCTGGGATATTTTGAAGTCTATGTATATGTGTGTGTGCTGAGATTGCAGCTTGGTTCAGCCACTATACCGTGTCATTTTTTTTTTAATCTAGCTGCTTGTGCACCCAGGCCTCAAAGTAGCACGCTCACATTTCACGTCCCGCACAAAAGGCCTTGTGTCTCTGACGCGGTGAGCTGCACTCAGAGACAGACCTGACGGGCCTCAATTGAAATCCCAACATGATATTTTTGTTCCTCTAAGTGCGCCTGTGTGTGTGTGTGAAGGAGAGATTTCCATAAATACGGACATAGCTATGACAAAGCTATGGTTTGAAGCGCAGAATGGGAACATCTTGGGAAAGAATGAACAATTCTTGCCTGGAATTTCTACAGGAAACTTGAAATTCCTCACCTTCGTTGGTCTGTGGCGGCAGTGTCAGCTGTAACTGATGCTGTGTTGCAGTGAGAGACTGCTGAGTCGCCGGGGTCGCCGACTTCCAACATGGGACCCTGTAATACGAGAAATGGGCTCCTATCCTCCAACCTGCTCTCATTCAAGGGGATTTTCTCTCTTTAAAGAAGACATATGCTTATTTCAGGTTTCCTCTGCATCTGTTTACATGCTTTTCTATTTTAAAAACACACATTCTTTAAGTATTAACCCTCTGTGTAAAACGCTCCGTTTTCGGGCCTACCTCTTTAAGACCCCTCCCGAAAAAACCCAGTCGGCTCCAAACTGTGTTTGCAGGTTTTTAATGTCTGCACTGTTGCTGGGTCTGCACCATCATTGCAGCCGGGGAATGACTGTAACGGCACTGTAGCTGTTTTTACCTATTCAAAAATCAGTTGTGACATCACAACCTTAAAGAAGTCTTGACAGCTCTTTTAAAGGAACTTTATAATAAAAAAAGACATGGAAATCTCATGTAATTATCAATATGGAACCTTTAAAGATGCCCTGATTGTTACAAATCCTAATTATCAATCCATGGATGTAATCCCTTCTATCTCTATCCCAACCAATATATGGGTTGATTTTTATTAGTTCATTATTGGCTGATATTGGCCTATCAAGGGTATATTGGTATCTATTGACTCATATTTTGTCTGATATGCATCGGTTTGAAAAAAACGTTTTATCTAATAAATGGGCACTTATGACCTACTACTACTTGCATTTTACCATTTTGGCCTCTTATTGTTCTGTAAGTTTGGTCACTGTTGGTTAAAAACACCAATAAATCACTCAGGGGGGCCTTAGAGATAAGAAGTGGACATTACAAATCACTTTGCTGATTCAAATGTTTTTTTTAAGAACTAGGACCTGGGAGTAACCAGCAGGGCTCCATCAATGCATCTTAATGGTCCAGAGGGCACAAACCAGGTCAATAAATCCAAGATGGACTCAGGAATGAGGCTGTTTAGGGCCTTGAAAGTGAGCGATCAATTTGAAATCTAACAGGGAGCCGGTGGAGGGAGGCAGCACAGGGGTGATGTGGTCGTGCCTTTTTGTCTCTGTAATGAGTCGAGTGGCGTTGTGTACCATCTGGAGATGGTATGTGTTGTCTATACAGTTTATTTCCGAAGCTAAACGATCGCATCAGAGTTTAAACGTCAAAGATCAGCTGTCAGGACAGCACAGTGAGCAAATCTACTGATCGATATCATTTGAATGAATCGACTCCTGAGCAAAATGCTGCAGTTACAAATGCTAATGTCCCATTGGTACAGTTAGCACGCTCACTTTGTTTCTTTCTCTCTATCAAAGACTTTTTAGCGTGTTGGCAGCTCCTCAGGTTTGCTCTGTATCAAAAGACTGTCCTACTGTCCTCACAGAGACTGTCTGATGATATCACACACTGCGAGGGCTGCTGAGCGAGGACACGACCCTAACAGATGAAATAAGATTGCCGTGTTTGTGTATGTGATCCCAGTCATGCTCATCAGTGTGTTTGTGTCCCAGTCATTGTCCCCTGCCTCAGTGTGTGTGTGTGCGTGTATGTGTGTGTGTATTGTGAGAGAGTATCCCGGACGTCCTGTTTGTGTGATCTTAGTGCTACTGCTGTTTTCCTGCCCAGCTCTGCTGCTAAATCCCAGATCAAACATCCAAACATGAGGAGGGGGGGAAGGGTGGATCCCCTGCTGAGTCCCACCATAGCATCCACATCCAGCACCAGATTAGCTGCCACACATACAGTAACCCATTCTGCGTCTCAGGAAATGTGCCCAGTGTCCTTTGTGATGTGAACTCTTTTACAGAGACCGCCACGGCCCCTCTAAAATCTGAGAAAAAAAAACTTCAGTCGGGGCAGAATCTGGGTACAATCTGGTTCATGTAGTGTCTTCCGTGTTTTAAGCGCCCCACATGTCTTCTCTCTGAGTAATTCAGAGCAGACCGAGTGTGCTGCTCCGCCGTCTGGACTTTGGGTCAGGCAGCAGCCGGAGGCCGACGCGGAGGACTCCTCATTAACTACACTGGGTTGATGACCATCTGCGCAAGCGTCTGGACTTCATTAGAGAGGCGATGAAAGGGCTGCCACACAGGACACATGAAGACACAAACACACACAAGTTTACTTATGTCACTTTTGGGGACCACAGGAATAGTAGACCAGATGTCCCTGTTTGTCCAGTATTATATCTGTAAAACATTAAAATGGCTTGGTTTTCAACATTCATTATCACACTGTCACAGAATGTACAATATAAAAATAATCATTTTAATATGATACTTGTTTTCAGTGCTTACATAGATGTTAGTCTAACCTAACCCAGTGAAGACAGATCACACTTAAACCTCGCCCCCTTCAGGTGGAAAAACAAACCAACTTTCTCCATTGACTTTGTATTTAAAGAAAATGCCTCTTGACAATTGCATCTGTTAGCAAAAAAATGAAAAATATCAAATGATTATTTTAGCACTCTATGTCTACCAGAAAGGACAAGTTGGCTGTTAGCAAGCTTGTGTTAACTATAAGTTAGCAAGCTTATGTTAACTATATGTTAGCAAGCTTATGTTAGCTATATGTTAGCAAGTTAAAGTTAGCTAATACCCATGTTTGGTCCTCCCTAAAGCTGAGTTTTTTCAATTTGTCAGATTTTAAAAATTAGTAGTTCATTTTATCACTCAACAACTTTTGACCATTTTCAGTTTTTTGCTAACGGATGGAATTTTCAATGAGGCTCCTTCTTTGAATATATTTCTTTCTTTCTCAATATAAAAACACAAACAATGCACCATGCTTCTGAATTCAACTCTGATTTGTCTTTATGTGGGTGAGTCAAGTTGTCAAGCTTATTGCTAATCGACTAGTAATCTGCAAGTTGTCAGTATGCTGACGATTAGCTGTCATACGTCTCGAAAAGAAGAGAGCTCCAGGAGGCTTACTCTGCCTTCACAGCGGCACTGAAAATGCTGTGTTCATGGCTTCGATGGTGTTGATAGGTGTGCTCTGTAGATGCGCTTTAGGGTCCCAGTTTGGGGTTCTGGAAATATTGTCACCCCAGGCTATAGACATACATCATGGTGACGTACTGTGCCTTAACCACCGACCCAAAAATCAGCCTTTGTCAATTGGGGATGTGGGTTTTGTCACCAGTCGGAAAAGTCCCATCCCAAAGTAATTGATATTGAGTCTTAGAGAAAACATTGGTGGCAGCTCGGTTTGCAGCCACTCCAAGACGTCCTTTGTTCGCCAAACATTATCTGAGAAACTGCTGCAGTCAGTGTTTTTTTATGGTTTTAATCCTTCTGTTTTCGAACCAGGATTTAATGTTAATGTTTTGATTGAGAGGCCCTTGGCAGCAGAGAATAACATATTGTACATTTCGAGAAGTGTGTGAAATAATTTATTCCAGACTGTAAAGATTTCCTCAAGGTTGCAGCCTTGTGAGGATGCTTTGTCTTCTTAAGTACAGAAATAGAAGGCACACTGACACACACACACACACACCTTTACAACCATTAAGTCATTAGCAGAAACAGTAAGACATCCCTAGAACAACAGGCGAGCTTATTCTACAGGGGAAACAATAAACAGACTGAGCGAGTGTGTATGTGTGTGTGTTGGAAACAGAGAATAGCCCTTGCATGTCTACACACCCCCAGTTTTGCATCCCTCATAACTTCATGTCCGCATCATCGGCGGGGCCTCCCTGCCTGAGGGGACTCGCACACATGAAACACACACACTCACCCAGACACATACCGGCCGAGTTGCACATGGGAAAACTGCTGTCACACCCTCCTTCTCCCCCCCCCTGAAAAACCACTGTCTGTCTGGAGAACAGGACTCAGCTGTGTCTGTGATCCTCCTGATGCCAGTTATACAAGTCCACCAAATAGTGTCATAAAACTGTACACATGAAGTGTGTGTCCTCGTGTTGGAACACAAATGGGTGAGAGGTGCTGCGGCGCAGACGTCTGTGTTTAACAGATGACAGTGTTGCCAGATGTTTTTTTTTCGGGGGTTTCTCTCAATCCCAGAGGATCATTTCCTCCGTCTTCCCATGAATCAGAGGTATGGACGTTAATGAAAGGAAACATCCGTGTCAGCAGTGTTGTCTGCGCCTCAACATCTGCCTGCCACACATCATAAAAGATGTCTCAGGTTGATCAGTGCACGTTCTGACAGGTATCAGACGGTTTCCCCAAGGCAAGAGTGGATAATGCCAAAACATCCTCTTTTAATTCAGATATTTTAGAACCTTTTTACATATTTACTGTATTATTTATTACCGTGATTGTGCTGGTTTTAGAGGTGCAAGTGTGTGTGAGTGTGTGTGCAGGCGGTATAAACCTTGTACAGCAGTAAACTGAGACATGGCTACCATCTGTCACACTTCCATGTTCCACACTGACATCTGGTCTGTCTGTGGTTATCAATGTGTGTGCGTGTGTGTGTGGCAGGAAGGGAAAGGACCAGCACTTAATGGAGTCTCCAAATAAAAGTGGATGCAGGAATTTTTTTTTTTTAAAGCTTCAAAGGCTGCGACACAAATGTGAATTTTAAGGATTTGGGTAAGCAGAAGTCCTTTAATGAGAGTAAGTGAGCTGCACACTTGTGAGATTTAACTGCATGGTGTTGTTCTTTATTGACGGTAGGAAAGTTCAGAAGTGTTAGTTGGCTGTGGACGGAGTAGGAAGCTGTATTGATTCGTCACATCCTGTGAGCAGAGCAGCTTTCCCCCCTAGAGAGTGACTGTTTAAAATAATTGTTTTAAGATTCCTGATGGTGTTAAAGACTGTTAAAGAATCTAGCCTCTGCACTGTGCGAGAGTTTTAAAGATGATCATTGTCACAGTCTTCAGGATGACCATCACACAGTGTGACTCCTGCTCCGACCTACATCTACTAAACAACCTTTGGGAAAAGACCGGTTATATTAGCAGACTCTAAATGCAAGTAGATGCTAATAAATACTTACCTCAAGTTCTCACTTTTTCCCATATATATAAATAGCAATAAGTGAAAGTGCCTAAAACCTGCATTCTTTTTAATGGCCAGCAGGGGGCGACTCCATTGGTTGTAAAAAGAAGTAAATTTGTATGAAAGTCAAGAGGAAAATTACCCAATTTCCTACCTACCCTGTGATTGAGACGTTGCTGCTTTTGGTCCATGATTTTTTTCGTCCTTATTTTAATCTGAATCTTAATGAATAATTTCCCAAGATCCCAAACAAATCAATGCATTATACTGGAATAAGTATAATAGGCCCCAGCCCCCTTTAAAAGGGGCGGGGCTCATGCTATAGCATGACTAAGGAACTTATAGTCCCTATAGCTGCACCCCAGGGTGTGTATAACTGTGTGTGTTAAGTGTTGGCATATTGATAAGTGTACAGCGGGGGTGGAATGGTCACTGTGGTCATTATGCACAACTGCGACTGCTCATCTGCAAGCCCAAAGCAGCGGCAGCAGGCAGAGATGGGAATGTAATCACACCGCTGCTGCCGATAAATATTGATTTGGTTGTTAGGTTTTAGCCCCGGGCAGTAAGTCCAGAGTGCGAGTGTCGCGCGTTTGCCACATTTGGGCATTAATAACGACAGGGCCGGAGGGAACGCAGGGCATTTTTAGGCGGTGACAGAGCGGCTTTCAGACCAGATCTCACAGCCAGTGTTTACCTTCTGGAGTGCAAGGAGCCAGGGGAGTGTGTGTTTGTGAGTGAGTGTGTGTTTGTGTAAGTGCAGGATGTCTGAGCGGGCATGCAGTTTGGCCAAAATGTGACATATTTGCCTCCAGAGGATAAAGCAACAAGTGTGTGTGACTGGAATTCTTATCTCCGGGAATGTCAACGCATCGATTTAAGAATTAGGGGAAGTAAATGGCCATGGTAAGCTCTTTGAAAATCAACACAAAACAGTGTATAGTGTGTGTGTCCATGTGTGTGTGTGTGTCCCCGGCTGGCAGATGTACTGTAGACTGTATGGCGTAAGAGAAGTGAATCATGGCTTTAATTAAGTGGAGGAGGGCTGAGCCGTGTCTCATTAAACGGCTGCTGGAGGAACATTTAAACTTGCCTGCTCCACATCAGCTACTGGGACACTATACTGAACAACTGGGAGGGATTTTCCACTCCTCCTCCTCCTCCTCCTCCTCTTCCTCTTCCTCCTCCAGTCTCTCTCTGGATTTTGACTCATTCTTTTCGCCAAAGAAAAGCAATAATCCACCCTCGGATACTCTTTAAACACTGCTAAATGTCATCGCTCTTTGGTATTCGGGCCATTCTACGAGGGATTTTGTGATAAAGTGCTGCAGTTAACTTTCTCAGTGTTGCTACTTTCTTTAAATGTGCCCCATCTTGCTCGACTTCAGTTAGATAGTTCCTACATTTCTTTCATTTGGAAGAGCAATCCATCAAATTTGGGCCCATTTTCCTTAAAGGAGAACCCAACCAGTTTTACAAGTAAAGGTCAGTTTACTCTTCTGTATGAGTATCACTTAACCCCCCTTATAGGTGGGGGTCAGAGGGTTTTTAGGGGGAGATAGCAGGTCAACAGTAGACGTCACATACAAGTGGTGTACATCCTCTGAAAGCTGGAATCTGAAGATTAATTTGAGATGCGGCTCTACTTCTAGTCAGAAATCTATAAGAAAGAAAATGTTAATTAACTGTCAATTTATTCATCAAAATTCCGGAAGTGTATAAGAGCAAACAGCATTATGATGGAAGAAAATGAAGGTCATTGCCATGTTTAATTATTTCTAATAAGTTGTTGCTGCTACATTGGAGTTTTACGAGAAAAACTGCATGGTTTCTGCCCCAAACTGCCTGGGATTACCGTAAATTGGGCCTGTCTGTAAAGGGGAGACTCTTTGGTACCCCTTGAACCTCTTTTCATTTAGATATCTTGAGGTCAGAGGTCAAATGGCCATGTCAGTTTGTCAGTTTGTCAGAGTTAAGCCCAACTTTGAACCCCTTCCTGATAAAATGTGACATGTTTGGCACCAAAGGATTCCTGAGGTCCTCTAGTTTCATATGATGCCAATATCTTCTCTAATGGGTAGTAGCATTAACACTGTGTCTGCTATAGCCTCCGAAAAATGTTGGCCAGGCCCATCAGTGAACCATCAGAATGCAAAGGGGAAAATGTCTTGTTCCTGCTCGCATTTTGGTTGAATTTCTGCTACTATTGGTGTTGAAATCTTGCTTCTCTTTCTTGCTGGACTTCTCCTTGTATTAGGTTGTGGTGCTAGATAAAAGTCTCTTTGATTCTGAGAGACTGACCCAACCTGACCCACCAACAGGAATACATATACTTTCTTTAAAACAGAGTTAATAAAGTGCTTTGAAAGACAAAACAGAGCAATATAACAGAATGCCAAACACAGCAAGACAAAATTAAGGCACAATAAAGCAAGAACACAAAAGACGCAAAATCATGGTCGAGAGAAGACAAATGAGAAACAATAAAACAACTCAATAAAAATAAATACAAATAAAAGAATACAAGCAATAAAAAGGCCCTAAAAAGACGAGATCACATAAAACCAGGTCTATAAAAATGCGTCTTAAGAAGTGATTTTAACAAAATCACTGATTCTGCGAGCCGTGTCTTCTCTGGCAGGTCGTTGCCAAACTGAGGGCCATGATGGCAAAGACTGATGTGATTATTGTTAACCATCTGAACCAAAAATGTCTGATGGGTTTTGAACTATTCATTTGTGACAAATGCTTCCATCAGGCAAAACCAAATCTAAGCTTAGATTAATCATATCTTATCAAAATCACTTAATTCGACACATGACAAAAAAAATCTGTGAAACTTAGAGTATACTGCAGGCTGCTTACACAGAGCTGAGAGGAGAGGACAAGACAGATTGTAAAAATGTAAATAGTTCAATATGTTTGGCAATTGGGCTTCCTGTCTTTTTTTTCTTTTTTAATGTTTATGACATTTAAACTGTGTTATACTGCACAAAAAGATATTCTATGGCTAGAAGTTCTCCCAGGTTCTAGCCATGATTGTACTGTTTCCATAGAGGTGCAGCGCTTTTATATTGCAGTGAAAAATTAGGCCACAGTCAGTAAAATTTACAGGAACAGAAAAAAAGAGAAACTCTTTAGAGTTCATAGGGCTGAAACCAGTGATATCAATAATAAATATGTATCTATTTGTATCAAAATAGCGCTGCACACCAAACACACTATGCATCAGGGAAGTATTTCAGACACTTTCGATTAGAAGCTGTTTCCGTGCTCTTCTTGCTGCTTATATCAATGTCTTGACAGTTTCCAGTTTCCGCCACAGCTTCTGTTGTGGAAAGTGAAATTACTTTTCTTCCAAAATTGCTGGCATGACAATTGAAACTCTGTGGAGATAAAACCATTATGTGCAGTTCTACCTGATTAATTGTGCAGCCAAACACTATTTCCCCCATCACTCACAACTCCTCCGCGTTTTCCCACACCACTTCTTTCTCCTTTCCTTCATGCATCTCTCTTTCCCATTATCTATCCATCTGGGCTCAGTGTCTGGGGAGCTTTTTCCAGCCGTGGTTTTATTCTGCCAGCATGGCCGGTTTGGCCCGTGGAGCTGGTAGTCGCTGCCATCGGCCTTGCTGCAGACTCAACGGTGCGGTGCGCCATGGCAGCGCAGAGCCTGCTCAGCTGGCCGCTCTGATGGAGACTCAAAGACTCCTCTCATGTCCCTCCAAAGAGGTCAGGGCGGACATGTTGGCAGAGCAGAGCAAACTAACCTCTCCTCATCACTGACTCAGCATACACACACACATTAGCATTAACAAACCTTGAAGATGGAGCTGTGCAGTGGTTTGACAAGGCAATCTTGTTCAACAAATGAGCCAATTCTCTCATAAAGTTAGCTGATCCCCCTGGGAGCGTAATTGTTCTCTCTGCAGTCTGCCTGTTAAATTATGTATTTTTTGTGACCAAATAAATGTTTTTGGGTTTACCTCTTTTGCATTCACGATGGGCGAAACACCACGTATACAATCCAACTAACTGAAATATGGTGTTGATATTGCAACACATCTTCATCTTAGGTAATCACATTATAAATGTACATACATTTACATTCACATAGCGAAATGGAATGAAATGCAAAAACAAATTATGTGGATAATACAGAAAAGAATGTAGACCCAGGAGACCCCAGAATGCTATGCTAGGCCCGAGGAAAAACTTTCAAATAAAATTTGATTCCAAATAACTTCCCAGCCTCCATTGTAACCTCCTAATTAGATTAGCATCACATTAGCATTAACAGACCTTGAGGATGGAGCTGTGGAGTGGTTTGACAAGGCAATCTTACTGCACAAATGAGGCAATTCTCATAAAGTTTCTAAAGTGTATCCCCCAGGGAGCATAACTGGGCTCACTGCAGTTTCCCTGTTACTTTATGGAATTGTTGACTTTGGCCAGAAGCTAATTTCATCCTCTGAGGAGCATGAATTTGCTTTGTTTTGTGTAGCCAAAAATACCCTTTTGCATTGTTGAAGACATCCCTTTCAATGGAATCACTGCGGTCAGAAATCTCCATAAACAGATATCTGCATATGTATGAAGAATCTGCAGGTTTCTGTTGTCTGAGTATTATTGACCAGACTTTTGTTTTACGCAGGTAATACTGTTAATACGTTTTGCTGTTACTTTCAGGAGTGAAAGAACCCTCCTTTTTAAATTCAGCACCATACAAAAGCTTGTTTATCCGAATGTGAAAACTAATTGCAAATTTTAGAGACGTTTATTTTGGGGCTGAGGATCAGAGAGTTGCGACAGACTACAACAGTTGCA
>CAFUXE010001227.1:66459-88148 GCA_903364295.1 Serranus cabrilla | reverse complement strand
GCCAATAATAAATCTTCATGCATTTGCATAAAGCAAGCATACTGTATTTGTCCACTCATGCAAATAATTGCAGTTAAATATTAAATTGATTGAGTATGGACATAGATTTACAGACAAACCAACAATGCCGTTCGCTGTTCCAGTAATAGGCTACAAAATAAACCCAATTTGAACAAAATAGTACTCATTTCCAATACGTTTGTTCCACAAATAATCGTCCAACTTTCTGACACGTCTTCCCATAACCCCCTCCCTCCCCTCTCTCTTTCTACACACTTTCACACTCCCACCTTCCCCTCCAAACCACTGTGAAGGCAGCGTCTGTGGTGCGGTGTCTGGCCGGGTCACGCCAGGACACGCCGTGTCTGAACATGACTGAGGGCAAAGAGAGCAGGAAGAGAGGGATTCGGGGGAATAAATAGAAGGATAGAATCAGGAAGAGGAGGACGGCACAGGAAATTATGAGAGTGGAGAGAATTGAGATCACGCAAGGGTATCAAGGACGCAGAGTCCAGAAGAAGTCCATATTCTCCAGCATTTTTCTTTGTTAGGACAGATTGTAGTAAAGAGGATGTTGGCATTTGTCTTTGTTGCCTCATTTGTTCTTTCTTTTGCTTTTCTAAGCAGATACTGTCGATGTGATGATCTGTGAAATGAATTCGTTTTTGAAGTAGATTTCCCTTCAAATTGTACAACACGGTGCTGTAGAGGCTTCGACAGGCTTCTCTGTGATAGCCTGTCTTCACAGTAATTATACTAATGTCTCGAAATGAATGTATTTATGTCTTGATGTCATGAAAAGACTGCGGTACACGTAGCACTTCTTTTAAAAAAGCGGAGATGTTTGCGAGTGTGCTTACTGTACTGGAGAGTCAGAGCCGGGCCAAACCGCATCCAGACAAGCCCAGCACAGCATCATAATACCAGAGGGTTAATGACAGCTGTCTGCTCCTCTCATCTCCACTGTAGTTCACTGCTCTCTTCTTTTTCTCTTCCTCCCCTCTATCGTCTTCTGAGAGAGATCCTGTCTGTGCTCCTTTTTCTTCACCTGTGTATTATTGATATGAATGGATCAAAACAGGTGATTTGAGCCGGTCCTTGGCTTTGTTTAGCTCCAGTAACTAAGTACATTTCCTCAAGTAGGCTACTATACGTAAGAATCAATTTGAGGTAATTTTACTCTGAGTGTCCCTATTTCATGCCACTTTAAACTCCTCCACTGTATTGATGATTTGAGCTATACGCTGCGATTGGACGAAAATAATTTACTGTTTCTACCACATTAGCTATTTCTTGAATGACCTTGTATTTCTTATGCAATCATATGATCTTAGAGAGACGTCTGTAAAACTGTTGACAGGAAACGTCAAAGTGCAACAACCTGATCTCACGAATTACGTGAAATGATCACGTTTGGTTTAACACTGAAATAAATGACAATAGCACGTACATCGTTATACATACACGTACGGTTCGGGGTTGTAAAAAAGGCTGCAGTGCACTACTGACCTAGGTTTAGGGGAAAAAATGTCCTGGTAAAGTGTTATAAAAGATACTAAAGTAAATAAAAATACCAGAAATGAGCGAAGCTACAGAAATGACCGAAAATGCCGTAAGTGAAGCAACGCAAGTTACACAAAAAACCACAAATCACAAGCCACGGAAGTCATGTAAAAAGACGTAAGTTGCGTTATAAGTCCCTTACTATCGTTTTTACGCAGGACACAAACCTTCCTCTAGCTGAGAAAGTTTATTTAATAATCTATGGCAATGTTATGCAATGTAAAGTCTTTTCCCAGAAGCCATAAACCTTTTTAGCCTGCGGACCAGGTGAGCAATTCTAATTGGACTGAGTCCAGTCTGGGTCCGGTCTCCAGGTGTTCTAATACATGCAGAAACTTAATTAAAAATGTGATTATTTTATTGATTTCTTTAGCAAACACTGCAAAAACAAGCGTTTTCCAAAGGGAACTTGTGCTGCTTTAAGTCTAGTTTTGACTGTCAATCAAGACAAAAAGGTCATTTTAATATGTCAGCGTGCACTTTAGAAAGTTCTGATGGCTATATATGACGACTAATTCATTAATCAAGAAACTCATCTGAAGATGAATTGATAATGAAAAGAATCATTAGTTGTAACCCCGGGGTTGTTGTAATGATTTTTTGCAATGAGTCATCACTAGAATCCATTTTAACTGTGAATCTAAGCTCACTACAGTTGCCATCCTCCATGAAAAAGCTATTTAAACCCTTTTGTGTGAAGCCTACAGGGAGTGGGTATTTGATTCAAAAGATTTCAGTAGAATATTCGCCAAAAATGGATGTGTTTTGGAACCAAGGTCTGAGTGAATGGAGAGATATTTAGCTATGACTAATGCTGTAGTCTGGTGTGAATGGTCCAAAACTGAATGTGTGTTCGACACTCTGCATCACACTCGAGGTTTGAGTGGGAAACCTATCCTACTTTCTCCTCCCAACTTTTCTTTTCTTGCCTCTGGCTTTTGTGGTCCTTCTCATATTCTCCTCACCCAGTGGCAGATCTCCACCATTTCAAAAAAGGGCCGGGGCTGCAATTCCAAGACTGTTTGAGGACCCTAGCATGCAGAAACATGCTCTTTCTGGGTCAACTTTACATATGTTCTGCAAAGAACTAATTGTTAACATAAAAACTCCATGCATTGAGAAGTCCATGCAGTTTTTACATCAAACTGCATGGGATTAGCATAAAGTGGGCATGTCTCTAAAGGGCAGACATGCCTTATCAAATGTTGCCTTACTTTCCTTTTTTTTGCATTTTCCTGACAAAATATCATACCATGGTTGATACCAATGGATTCCTTGGATTGTCTAGTTTCATATGATACATGGCGATATTCAATATAGCTGCCAAAAAAGGGGGGAAAGTGTGGTCCAGAGCACTGGCTCCTTTCTTGGAACTGCCATTCCTCTCCTCTCCTCTCCTCTCCTCTCCTCTTCTTCTATCATCTTTCTGCCCAGGTGCTTTCTCCAGACACCTCAAGAGAACCTCAAAGCAATCTGTCGCTCTCCGCCTGAGAAGACCCATCTGTCCTCTGCTTCTGTGTATGTGGAAGAATTGTATATGTACCCGAAGGTTATCCATCTGTGTGCTTCATGAATCACCAGTGATGGTGATTAGGAGATATTTATGAGGACTGGCTGGGGCATCTGTTACCAGCTGATAGAAGAGAAGGGGAAAGGTGGAAGGAGTGTCAGTTGGAAAGAAGAACAAAGAATGACAGGGAGAGACGGCAGAGGAAAGGGGGGGGTAACAAACGCACAAAGCTTTTACACCTACCTCCTACAACCAGCTTGCTTTGCTGGCGGGATGGGGTTGCCATGGCGATTGGGAGGGAGGGCTGCGTTGGGAGCAGAGCAACGTCCCGGTTGTCTGGGGTCTGCCAAACACAGTAGCATAGCAGAAGTGTGACTTGTCATAGTGAGTGTCTGGAAGAGCTTTGTTGAGTCTGTGTTCACCTCACTGTTTCTGCACGAGGGTTTGAACACATCTGAAATATAAGAAGATGAATACATTATGGCTGAAGCAACATCTGTATTTGTCATCACTGTCAGGTGAAAACCCTCATCATGTCGACTTTTCTGGGACCGCAGCAGTGACCCTTGTTTACTGCGTGACCACGAAGCGTTTTTGAGTTAATCCAATGAGGTTTGAAAGGGCTTCATTAGCCAGAGCCTGTATAATTTTCTCAACCCATAGTATGACCCTTTAATCGAGCTTTAAATATAAAAATGACAAATTTAGAGCCATAAGGTTTCCACGTGGTGTTGGCAATCTAATTGCTAGTAAAAAAATAGACACATTTTATATCCTGCGACTCTTTATTTACCCCAATAGCTGAGCTTTTATTGTGAAAATCTGCCTGTTTATAATTTATATTTTGTTATATTTTAGTGAGACAGCTTGTTTTCTCCTCTTGCTCCTGTTCTAATTTGCTGTTGCAGCTGTTAATGCAAACTCAGCACTTTCTCCATTTTTCACTTTGTCTTATTAAATTCAGCATAATGTACATTTCCACAGCACTAATTCCATAAGTAAACCAATGGTCATGCCAAAATCACTATTATGTCACTTTCTTTTAAATAAAAATTGCTGTAGGAATATTTTTCTGTCATTGACGTCAGTTCTACATTACACTGTTTTTCAATTAAAATTAAGCTATTGTCAATGAAGCTCAACACAAGCTGCACAGTTGTTTCACATTAAAGGATTCCCAGCAACTCAAAGGGCAAAACCCTTCACTCTTCAGCTATTATTTTATTGGGAAAAACTGCAGGAAGTAGTGACACTTGCCCATGTACCCCATACTTTTTTTTCCCTATAATGAAATATGACTAATTACAAAATTGAGATGATTGAATCCACAAGTCTCAGCTTTCCAGCCGTACCCGATTTATGCGATTCTAAGACTGTTTTAGGACCCCAGTATGCAGAAATATTGACATACACATTTTTTTTAGAATGGGCCAACTGAACATATTTCATGCAAAGAACTAATTGCTCACCCCCAAATTTCTAATACTGAGAACATGAGAAAAAATGCATGTTTTTGCACCAAAATGTGTGGGATTAGCATAAAGTGGGCATGTCTTTAAAGGGGAGACTGTCACTTTCATTCCCTACATCTCAGTGCAACTAGACTACTAACCGTTTGGTTTGAGATTTGGATGTGTTATGCTAGCAACTAAAGTAGTCTCGAACTGCTTGATGACTGTATATTTTCAAACTTACGTCTGAAAAAATTCGATGTTTAGTCCTTTTTTTTTTTTTTTCTACCTTCACAGGCACTTCAGCCTGTCTTTTTTTGTTTGTAAAAGACACATCCCCTGCTATTATTTGCGACTTTTCATAGTTTAAATACCGGCTTTAATTTGAGTATGTATGGTATGCGTGCTTACTCTCTATTTTTAGAGCCCTTTTATCTGCTGGCATGTTTCCATGTCCTCCTCTATATCTTTTTGAATTGTGATAACATAGACACATGTTTTCTGCCTCGGTGCCATCCCGAATCGATTTCCCACACATCCTCCTGCCAAGTCATGGCCATGGTCAGCTGTAGATCTGACTGACAGATAACAGGAGCACCTTAAGATGCCGCTTTGTGTCTTGTGTGTGTGTGTGTGTTTCAGGGTCCAGCGGCTCACTGAATCATGCTCAGTCACTCACACACACAATAACACATGGGCACACAGGGCCATAATTTCCCCTTCTGTCTATTTTAAGAGGACTCGCAGTCCTCGAAAAAAACACACACTATAATTTAGCGGTGCATAACTGCAGAGTTGGGAGGGCAGGCAGCATTAAAGGTATCTGAGTGCACTGGGAGAGAGAGGGACAGACAGACATGGCAGGACAACACACATCCACATGACTCAGTGCTTCTAACCTTAATTTATCTCTCATTCAGTTAATGCTATGTTCTCGCAAATTAGCTCTTTGCATTTCCTGTAAGTTTTGTCCATAAAAAATCTAAATAACACATCCACTAAAATAGCTGAAATGGCTCAGTGCTCACACAGAGACAGCGTTGTCATTGCATGTCCTCTGCTGAGGACGGCACGCAGCAGTGAACAAATGATGGCTGGAGTGGATGGCATGTCCAGTAATCTGTCTTCCTGATTCTGTGTGGGCGTTAGGCAAGAAACAAAAGATTAAACAGAGGGACCGAAACATCCGTTCACGCGTCTTCCTCCATGTTCTGTGTTTGTCTCAGTTTGTGAAAGTGTAGCCGTTGAAGAGGTGACACTGAAAAAGAAGTGAGAATAGTAGCAGCCAGCTGCTGTGTTAAAGTTGCGAGCTCATTTATTTTGGCTGGGTGCTGATGATTCAGGGCCCTTGCACTCGACCTTCAGAGGCGTGGAGTGTAATATGGAAATGCATTGTTTTATTTGTCTGAAAACTGGCAAACACTCAAGCAAGAAAATGCTCGTGTTGAGCAACTTATTACCTATTTTAAACCTACCATGTGAAGCAAGTATGAATCACTTTGTATTGCCAATGTGTGAAAAGAGTGGAACATAGCTTAAAAATTTAGCTCAACCCAACGTTTTTGGGTGCCTATAACAGCTTGAGGACAGATGTTTTGCAAAGGACCCTGGCTGGTTTTGATTGGAAAATCCAAAGGATGTGATGTTTATGCATTCTGAGTGCCTTGTTCTCATCAGCTCCCCAACAGTGTCAACAGTGTGCAACACTCGTAGAGCCTGATCGATATAGTTGGCCGTTATTATCAGCCAATATTGTCCTATCACAGACATATTGGTATGTATTGGCATATATGTTTTTGTACCAAAAAACAGTGCAGAAAACCATGCTTGGGTTGATTGAAAAGCGGTGGTAGTGATTTAGTTTATGTTTATTTATTCTTTGTTTAAATGGTTGAACCTACAGTACTCATGTTTATTAGGCTCATTATTTTATTTCAATTTTTTCTTAATTTTCCATGTTATTATTTCTAGAATTGGATGACAATGTAATATATTATGTAAATTGTATAATAATGCATAATTATAGTCTTTTCTTAAGTTTTTTAAAAGTCATCTTCTAAGTACCTTTGGAGAGTCATATCTGTGCAAAAAGTCTATTGTCATTCCACCACAAACATCATCAGTCTCAAACATTTAATATTAGGTCAGGTTCTACACACCAGCTAATGTTAGCTTAGAAGTGGAATCTGCTAATGTCAACAGAGAACCAGCACCAAAATTAACCCGGAGCTTTCTTCCAATTAGTAGAGAGCTTAGCTTGCCTTTTATTTCTTTTTGTTTCTTAGTTGGCTTCCTTGCTAAAGTTATTGCTAGCAAAATACTAGCTGAGTGGATATAGCTAGCTAGCTTGCCAAATTACATCACCTGCTAGCACAATCCATGATATTAACCTATGTATGACAAACAAAGTAGATTTTAGCCAACAATAAATGATGTAGGCTAATGGTACATGACAATAGTGTAAAACTAACAAGTGTTGTATATGACAGTGATGCAAAGCAGTAGCGTATCTTAAGCAAAGCTAAGGTTAGCCAGTTAGCTGTAACTTAGGTGCACGATTAATCCCAACTGCTTGCTTAGCAAGACATGGCATTTTCAAATGAACCATCCATTTAAGCAATAAAGATCTACTTATCCTTTTTTTTTAACTGTTTAAATGCAACATTAAACTTTCCTTTATGAGTTTTGCTAATACAGCAAAGTTAAACACTGATAAAAACAAAATTATCAATCTGTAGCTAGTTTAGTGACACCTCATCCCTCTCTATGTCTAGTGGTACTTCAGTAAAGGAGGCAGAGAAACTCATTTTAACAGCTACAACCCTGAACAAAAACTCGGTTAAATGAAGCATCCTATGTTTTATATAAAAGACATAAAGGCCAAATATGAAGGCCAGTTTTCTTTTTCACATCTAACCAAGCAGGTCAAAAATACAGCTATAAGCTTGATAATGATCCAACTCATTAGAGCTTCTCCTTTACATCCAGCATGCATCATTTCCTGTGCATGCATTAAATTAGCATATTTGCTTGGAGTGTGAGACCAAGCAAGGATTTAGAGGTTACAGAGGGACACTTGGTGTGAATTCATTAAATGGCTTAGCAGCACGAGGGAGAGAACGTATCAGATATGACAGTTTTGATTTGATAATCTCACCATTTGCATTCTAAAAACCAATGATGGACACATTCAAATATGCATTACAGGTATTTTATTTCAAAATTAATTGAATTAAACAACTGCTAGATTCAGTGAGTCGTCTTGAGTCTTCTTCTCATACCCCAGACAGTATCCAGTGAGTCAGGTCTGGGTATTGTCCGGAGTTGCCCTTTCACATACAAAAAAAATCATGCACTGGAATTAAATCCCCCAGAAATCTTGTATCAATGAAAAAATGTTCTTAAAAGCCATGTAGGTCAGCTGTTGGGTGGGTGGGAAGGGTGTGAATGAGTGAAACCTCTGATCTGCCAACATAGAGACCAGTGTTTTTGTGTGTCCTGTTGTTGTAAGTTATGTTTGGAAGTAGTGTCTCTAAGCCCAGCCCTGTTCTTTCTTTCCACATTAATCTGGGTTTTGCTGAAATAACAATAGGGAAGTGGTTTAGTTGCGATTTTTACAACACTAACAGTGCTGTGATCAGCATCTCTTTGAGAAGCAGATTACAGAAGCAATGAATCTAAACAATATATTGCTGTGGATGCCATCATCTAAGAAAGAAAGCCACATAATAACAACAACTAATTTACAGATTGAAGCATTGGTGAACCCAAAAAGGCCCATGTTCTGTGAGGTAAAAGGTGTCTTTTGAAGAGAGCAGTATGTAGTGGACATGGTCCTCAGGGAAAAGCAATGGAGCAACCTTTAAAAAAATCAATATCAGTTTAAATGTATACTATATATAATATTTTCACATCTTTACCTTGCTGTCAGACAGCGGTTTACGGCGGGTAACTTATATACTTTCTTCTTTGCCACCAGGCTCCATTCACAAAAACAGCAATTTCACCTCACGCCACCTAGTTCGGTTAGTCTGTTTATGTTTTTGTGTGACTTTCAGATATGAACTAATGTGGCATCCACGGCAGAATATTCTGTGCAGTGTTTTCCAAAATTAGCACAGCTAACATTGACTCAGCTACTGTAGTAACCTACATCACTGCTTCTTGCTCAGGCTCCAATGCCTTAAATCAGTCGACAGCTTTATCAGTTGTTTAGAGCACTTCACATCACGCTGTTGGCGCATACCTGAACTCAAGAAACTCTTCAACTTCAGCACTCTTACGGTGCAAACAAACTGCAGATCACTTAATAAAAGCAACACCCTTCCCATCAATGTTGAGAGGGCCTGTGAGCGGAAAGGAAGTATAATGAAGGGGGGGGAATGGAGAAGAAAGCCAAAAAGGTAATAGGTTCATTTCATTTGGAGGCGTAATGAGGAATTGATTTCCCTAAATGTAAGCGGAGATGAAAGCAAAGTGGCAGCTCGCTGCTGAGGAAGCGCCGTCCTCGAAAGGAACTAATGAAGAAGAAAATGACAACATGCACTCCTGCATGCGAGGGAAACACTGCGCGATAAACAACCTATTAAAAGAATTACACTCCCAGAGTGTCCTTATTGCTGACACTCTATTGAGTGATCAGATTTTTTTTTTCTTTTACCTGTCTGGAAAACAATTTAAAAGTAATGAGCAAGACTGTAGAAGTAAACAATGTGACTCATTTTGTTATCTTTATAATGCAATAGGCTTATACACACACACACACATAAATGCATGCACGCACACTGCCATATTCTCCAACTGACCATGCACACTTTGATTAATATTTTATACCCATTGTTGGCTGTGCACACACACACACAAACAGACACACCCTTAAATCCAGCGCCAAGACATACACACTCGCTCTGAACCTATACACACACACACATTCTTAGCCCTACACGCTCCAAACCACTTAAACTAGACTACACAATCTCAGGACATACACACTCACTTTAGGCTATTTTCAATCTCACACACACACACAGAGTGGCCTATACACGCACATCCTCCACACACACCCATTTTCCAACTATTTTCAGTTGTGTAAAGCCATTTAAGTGCACGTACACACTCCTAAACACACACAAATTATCCATAGTCATTTTATGTCTATTTTCAACCAAGCACAGACACACACACTTTTCCAACACACTCACTTTAAATCTATTTTCAACTACACACTCATACATCATCCCAAACCATATGCACTCATTTTAAACCCATTTTCAATGCGCACACACTCCATCCCAACCACACGTACACATTCATTTTTTTAAAGTGTGTGTGTGTAGTTCACAGCAGTCTCTCAGTTAAAGTGTACAGACACACACACACACACACACACACTTCCCCTCTGCTCCCTGCTGATTAAGGCTTTTATAATTACAGCCGTCCGAGTGCCCAACTTGTTCACACTTCAAAGCCGGCCAGCCTGATTGGAGGAGGAGAGGAGACGTCCTATCATTTCTCGCCGATCAATCTGTCATCTTCTCTTTTCTTCTTTTGCCTGAGCCGAACATGTATTTAGGTCCAATCCTCTCTCACACTGACTCATAAATACAGAATATACAGCCATCAGGGAATTAAACACACATGAAAGAAGCAAACTTTTTTTTAGGTTAATGCTCACGGAAGTCAAAAAATAGGTTTCTCTTTTATTATCATCTATCCTTTTTTCATACTGGACGCAGCGCTTCAGCTTTTTCTCGCCAAGCGATTCCATTCCTAAATGAAAAGAAAGGCAGTCCTCTCTTTATGATGCAACAGCAGTGACAGACTGAAAAAGAAAAAAAAAACATTAACAGTTGGTTTCATTGCTAAATTAAGAGCATGTTTTATTGCTTTCTTGGTTTAGCTTTCCATCTGTTGCAAATCCTCATCTATAAATTCTGCTTCTTTTTTCTCAGATAATGGCGACTTTTTTCTTGATTTCGAAATCAGACAAGATTTTATTCTGTCTCTTCTAAACTCGAACAGATGTTCTAATTTGAATCATTTACCTTGCAAGATTTACTCAAATGTCAGTATACAAACAACTTTGCAGGTGCCGTACAGAGCATAGCGCGGGAGCATCAGAGCCTCCACACGGCTCTCATTCCCTCACAGAGCACAACGGGTCATACTCTGAAAACCCCACCCACCTGAGGATAAAATTATCTGCGTCACAATCGGTCACAATGTACAACCAGGGGCTTAAATAAGCTAACAAAATGGCTACAGCTAGGAGCACCCAGCGTCTACCAGAGAGAAGAAGTTAGGAGTTAGTAAGTTGTTCAACAAGATCTCCAACCTAAACGACAGAGACCAGTTTGTAATGTTAGCTATGTGTTAGCAAGCTAAGGCCCTTGCAAACATAATGCTGCTTAGCTTTGTGATTCATATACATTCTACTATAACAGTTGAAAACTGTTGCTAAAAATTATTTTTTAGCTTAACGTTTCTGTGGTTTGCTAGCTTATAAAAACGTAGTTTTGGGCTCTTTACCCTGTTGGTAGCACATTAAAATGTACTTTAGCAAACTCAAAAATAGGTTACCAATTATTTTTTAATTTTTAACTGTCAATCAATTAGTCCACTGATTGTTGCAGCTCTCGTTATTCACCAAACTTTAGCACAAGGGATTGGGAACTTTTGTAATTTGGGTGAACTGACCCTTTAAAAGTTGAGTTTAGGTGGTTTTACCCTTCATTACACTTCCATTTACATCAAACAGCCCTTCAACTCACCCACTATTACCACCACCATCTCAAACACACACTCCCATTCATGTTTCTGTTCAGCATGGCATGGACTGATTGAGTTAGCGGCTTCTGTGAGAAATGTAGCGTGTGTTTGTGCTGCACGTCAAATCAAACTATCCTCTGGTCCACCAGCAGTGTGGCAGGCCGTTGAATCACCATCAATGGCTTGTGTAGACATTTAGTAGCCAGTTGTCAAGTTCCTCCTCCTCTATAGTAAGCCTGGCTACTGAGCCAATGTTAGTGTAAAATCAATCCCATTTCTCTTCCTGTCAGCAACACCACCATACTGACTTTTTTCCCTTCGATTGGTGGAACTGGGCTGAAACTTCTTCTCCATTTTATGCTTCAGCAGCATCAGTCACACGTGCAACAAAGCACAAATAGAGCTGACACAGGAAGTTTGCTCCCATTGCTCCGGCTGAGGCTGTAATGTAATCTAAACGGAAGGCTGGCTTCATTCTGTTTTCTTCTGGCTCTCTTTGATGTCTTGGCATGAGCGAATTTCATCAGTAAAGCTGCAAAGAAAGTACGCCTTCAGACTGAAATTAATAGCTCCTACCTCAATATTCAGTAGTTTGTCAATGCTCAAGACATTGGGGGCTTCCACACAACAGCAGATACAGTATATGCAGCTGTATGACCTTGAGACAGGAAGTGTATTTTTAGGCTGGCCTTCCTTTGTCGGTATTGGTTAAACGCCAGCTCAACACTGTTTGCAGACCACTACAGAGCATCTTTAGGGGGAGAAAGCAGGGCAACAGCAGATGGTCAAAGGTCTCACTACAAGAAAATGCTACAATGGTACTTAAAAACATGAATAAAATTGGGCTCATACCCGATTTATGCAATTCCACGATGCTGATCTGCACGAGATAAGCATAAAGTGGACATGTCTGTAAAAACTAGATTCAATTATCTTGGAGTCAGACGTCAAGGGACCTGCTAGCTTTTTCCTTCGCAAAAATGTAGCCTAAATTTGTAGTTACATAGTTCACTTCCCGTCAATAGAAAGTTCTTAGTTTGTCTAGTTTTATGATACCAATACTCAAGCTTTGAATGCCTGCTAACCTTCTGAGAGACAGTAATGTTGGCTGAGGATGTTGGCATCCATAGTGAAGTTCAAGACAAAACTTAGTCTAAACTCAAGTTCTTTTCCCCACATATCACAGTGTGATTCATTACATTGCTCAGTTGTAATGGACAGATGACAGTGAGGTGCACTTGATGCAATGGGGAATAAAAAGCACCATCAAACCCAAAGGTTGTTGATTGGGAGCTGAGAATGAAGAATCGCTCCCATTATCACCTGAACACAATGATACACATTACAACCTAATGATAATGTTAAAAGAAATGGATGGCATGACTTTATACCCAAGTTAATTACAGTACTGAAGAATACATTTGTGGAACTAAAAAACTAGTGTGTTTAGAAAAAACTGCAAAAGATCACAGGTGTTACCACAGAGGCTCTCCTGCTGCTTCCTGCTGAGGTTATCATGTGTGTGAGCAGTGGGACTGGCCACTGTGATCTACTGAGCCTTTTCTGCCTCAGGCCAGAGAGCACAGATTGATAGCGCAGCTAGAGCCATCCCCACTGGTGCGTCTTAAATCACCTCAATCCACTGTGGAGGTTAGGATTGTAAAACATGCTCTGTTATGCTCTCATGCTCTGCTCCTCTCACTGTCTATATTAGATTTCTTTCTTCTCCTTCTCTGTGCAACAAGCCTTTGGGGTTTTATCTAAATCGATCTTCCTTCCTTCTATCTTAGTATCTGTTTCACCCTCTGTTTTCTCTCAGGATTGCCAAGGCCTAAGCTCTCTCTCTATATTTAGTCCCCGAGGCCAGCTGTGGCTCCGGAGGGGGCTGATCTGGCTTGGAGCAGCCTTCACTGGAGCTCAGTTCTCCCACAAAACCCTTAATCGTTGGGCCGCACCCCTGAGAGGAGCTGGATGAATGAGATGCTGGCGAGGGGAGAGAAAGCAATGACTGTATATGTGGAGTAAAAGGGGTAGAATGCGGACGAGCTGAAAAGTAGATTTGAAAGAACAAGTGTGTAAAGGGGGAAGACTGGGAGAGAAAGCACAAAATGAGCCCATAAAAGCAGCTCATTAGGCTTTGAGGAGAAATCTCATTTTCAGCCTCTGAATGGAACAAAGAGAGGGGAGAAAAGAAAGAAACCTGGCACAGATGAGTAAGGTTTACCATGAGAAAAACAAATACGCTATACATCCTTGTCAGAATGTTTGAGGCTCATTCATTTAAGTTGGTTTTCTTTTTCCGGATAATAATTTATGATCATACGACTTTGTTTTCGCCAAGAATTTGTTATTCAGAAGTTATTCTGCATGTGTATGATTACATTTAGTTTAATGCATAAAAAACCACATAATTTAAAACAAAAGTAGGAGTCTGCAGGCATGCCAACAACTCTGTGAGGCTGTACTTAGCCACTGCAATGCTTTGTGCTAAATGCTAACACCAGTATGCTAACAAGCTAAAGTTAATATATAATGTGTACTCATGTTCACCATCTTAGTTTATCCGTCCACTCAAAAATGTGTTTTTCTTATTTTTACACTTCTGTCCACTTCTCTACAATCTGAGATTCAAACGTATGCTAAGTTAACTAGATTAGCTACATCACTTCTTTGAAAAGCCAATCAAAATCCTTAAAAGAAACATGAAACATCCAGCACAAAGCAGACTTGTCAGTACAGACAGCGAAAACAGATATTAGCAGATATTATTGCATGTTTCACACTCACTAGTGCTGTGTTAGCCACTGCCAGTTAAAAGCTAACAAGCTAAAAATGCTAACTTCACTTACTAATTTGACGTTAGTCGCTGATTTTGGTGCACAACAGACTTTTCATCTAAGTTTGAAGGCTCACAATGTTTCCTTTAATAGAGATACCAGACACCCACACTACTGTCACAGTCTGCAAACAGCAGAGCTCTGTCGTCGACTCGCACTACCTTTTTCCTGGTCAACCTAGCAAGCTAACAACGGTTGCGGCTTGGGTGGGGGCCCAACATTGTCCAAAGTTCATATTAGAAAACAGGAAAACTATACTAAACATTTGGCTTAAAGTAACTTTTCAGTAATATTTTGGTGAAAATAGGTTCTTCTATCTAGAGCACGAACTGCACAACCAGCCAACAATCATACAGTTAGATATCCATCAGAGAAGAGGCAGACCCAATTGTACACCCACAGCAGTAGACCAGAGACAGTGCAGCCACCAGATGTGTTTTGGGCAAATAACTTTTTTTTATATCTCAACTGGAAAACTTGCTTTTTTTTTTATCATCACTACCACTCCCTACACCTACATATCTTTCCCACAGCTGAACAGATCAGATTTTATGGGACTAGAAGTGCATCACTGTGTGTAGATTCAAGGATAAAAGTCTTCGTTATGAGTGGTGTGCACACTGCTGACTCCCTGTGCTATCTATAAATAAGTGCTGACACACCCATACTTAACCTTGTTTGGACATAAACTGGATTTGTTGTGTGTTGAGTCCTAAAAGTCGTCTATAAATATTATTATATAGAACTCTGTTGAGGGACAGTTAAATGTCGCTGAAATATCACCACAGTCAGCTCCTGCACTATATGGTAAAAATCCTAATTTGAGGGTTACATATTCTCATGGTCTGCTCCATTTTCTTACCAGTTCCTATGTGGAAAGTTGCATGTGTAATTTCTTTGGTGTATACACATCCCTACATCTGGCCTTAGGCCTCTGTGGGTTGATGAAAGGCATTCTGGGAAGTGTAGGAAACCACTTACCGAAGCAGAAACATGTGGCCCAGGTTAAAGGGAATGCGGGTACCTCAAAAAGAACAAATTACAAGATTTTTATGACAGAAATAACTTCTGGGACGCATTGAACACCAAAGAGCATATACAGTATATAACATATACATTTTGTCACCCAGCTGTGGATTTTAAAGATAAAATCACACAGAACACTTTTTAATTCACTATGTACCCATTTAGTGCAATTTTTCAATGCACAGTGTAGTGCCATAGACTTCTCAGGAAATAGTCTGTAATATATTACACAAGACCATAAATGTCCAAGTTGTAGCATGATTTAGTGCTTAGGTTTAGGAGCAAAATTACGTGGTTAGGTCTAAGAAAAGATCATGGTTTGGGTTCAGAAAAGTATATTTGTTATGTAATAACATTACATGATACGTGATGTAAGCTAAGTGTGTTACTTATAAGATGTAAGTTGTATACATTGTGATATAAGCTAAGTGCATTACTTTTATTCGTAACCTTTGTAAAAGAATGGCCAAACTCATAATATATTCAATTTTTGGTTCAGTTTTTTGTGTTTTCTGAAAAACCTAAAAAAAAAAAGAAAAGAAAAAGAAGAAGACTTGGGCTATTATTTTAAGAGGGTGTCAATATGTGATTGGTTTCATTTTAGCTCCATTAGTGGCAGGGATCTAACAGTGTGCCTACCCAGATGTTTGTCATCAAAAGACTCATAAATCTCAAATTTCTACACATGAACCAACATCTTTCAATGGAGAGAATAAAGATATTGAATCACCTCCTCTCTAGGAGGTTGCGCTGCTCTCAGATGCTATGCCTGCTGTGTTTAAAGCTAGTCAGTTTAAAAATTTGACCTTTTTTTGTCCCCATTCATCTCCTTGTCTCCTTGTGGTTGTTTTGACACTGTTGAGAGTCACTGTGACTCTCTTTGTGTCTCTTTTCAGCTCTTTAGCATTTCTTTGTGGTTGTTTTGGTCCTTTTAGTGTTTTTAGTCTCTTTCTGGTTGGTACCACTATATTTTTTAGGTGAAGGCCAAGGGGACCTATGCGCCTGGGCGTGTTGGGCCTGTTTAGTAATCCATCCATGCCCCTGGCCTCCAGTCATTTTGGAAAAGTGCCCCCCGGGCAAAAGCAAGTTGAGTTGCTCTGCTGTAATGTGTGGATCTCTGTCAAGTGTGCTGTGGATATTCATGATTTTGTGACCCTCTGAATATAGAATTTGCTCAGCATATTAATGCTGGAAATGGTCAAAAAAGAAAAAGAATAAAACCCATTTTGATTTAATAACCTTGTGGCTTTTCTCCAAGTGCCACCCTCAGGAAAGAAACTTTACATTTTCAATGGAATGGCTCTAAGAATAGAACGTTGGTAGCATGCCTCTTAATACATCAAACACTTTCATAATATGAACAGTGCAGAATAAAGCCTCTAGCAGAACTTTTGGCTTTTAGTCTAATTTTAGTTGGTCAATTCTTCGGCTTAAGCATTTGTTATGCTAGGCTGTTATGTCACCTTTTACACAATTTCACATACATGTACCCCATCTGCTATGAATGTCATTAAACAAACAAAATTTCTGCACATCTTTAAGTTTCAGCAGCAGATTGAGAACATGTCAAATGTGATTTTGTTAAGTATATTTGGGGCCTTTCACAAACGCTTCTTATTCCAGTTCTAATCTTCAAAGTTAAGTCTTTAATCTTGCTCCTTAATGAAGTGAAAATCAGCAAACATGACCTCACTTGGCAAAAACACCCTGTCTCTGAAAATCCAAAACTCATACTGCTTCCTCCAAGGATAAACAAACAAAGTGAAAACACATACTGGCTGTGTTTACCTTCCTGGTGTTCAGCTCTCCCAGGAGAACTTCAGACAGATGAAGCCAGTACTAGTATGCAAACACAGAACAGAGATAAATAAAAAAAGAAATCGATAAAAGAAGTGTGACAGCGAGGGACTCTTTATTGAGGCCTTCGGGTGAGGTATGGAGAAAGGAGCGTTGCGGCGTGAGAGAATAACAATACGTCAGCGCCTGTCAGCCATCCCTTCACCTGAACGGCTGACATTGGAGCGACATTGGTGTCTGACAGGGAGAAATACTGTCAGCTTTACAGCCTTGTACCACGCGCGCTGACACACACACACACACACACAGACTTGTGCTTTGTCAGAATTTCATCAGTTATTTTACACCCAGCTTTTTCTGCTGACTCTGGCTTTCCGCTCTCTCTCTCTCTCTCTCTCTCTCTCCTTCACTCTCCTGGTGAAAGACTCACTGTAGCACACTTTGTGACGTAGACCGAGGCGTTGTGTCAACAGCACGCTAACGCCAAGGTGACGTCAACCAAACAGGCCTTCCACAAAGAACACTCGGTGAGCTAGAAGTACTGGAAACACAGAGCTGGTGCCATGTGTTGGGTCTGTTTATGCTTTGTCCTGTGTGTCCTGTGGTTTATTAAATCAAAACAACAATTTAAAATGTAATCTGATTAAGGTAAATTCTGCATGGTTAAGCCACTTTTCTGTTTTTTTTATATTTTGCCTCAGCGCCACTAACAGCCATGGGGTGCTCTGTTTTTTAAAGTTGTCCCTACATCCCATTGTCATACACTATATCTCAGGATGACCTCTTCAAATTTGATATAAACTTTTCTAGCCATCATTTAACACTATAACATTTGGTCCAATATTGAATTGGTGTCACCAATCTTGAAGCTGTGGTGATGCTCCTGGGTTCATTGGGTCACCCACCTTTCCTCCTGCCATCATTATGTTGCTTCATTGAAAATTCAGCCAGTGCATTACTTTGTGTATGAATACTACAAACCATTCATGAGACGGGACTGAAAGAAAACATACAGTTTCACTGCAGTATTGTTTGCAAAATGGCTTACTGTGTTAAATGCAGGTCACTGATCATATTTTGAGTTGGAAAATCTTGGATGTTTTTAGTTGAGAGGGCATCATTCCAAATGTTGTCAAGGTAAGACCAATGGCGTGGCAATTATAGCCTTTTAAAGTTTAAAACTTCTCCTCACCCTGCATCTGTGAGGTCAGTGTCATTTTTTAAAAGCCTGGACTCGGCGCCAAGATCAGTCATACCTTCAAATTCCGACATGATGCTTGAAGGGCAGACTGACTCAGCCTGATCCTGAAGTGATTGCGCCATGTGCGGCACAAGGAGAAATCCACTTCTTTAAAAATGACGTCTCGCAAGAATATAAGGCTCGCCATTAAATGTGATTGAAGTTAATGGCTTTTTCAAAGCATTACTCATAATTTGATGGTATATTAGATAGTCCCAGCCGAGCAATTTACAGGCTATCATCATACCAGTCATCTGATGGATGGTGCAAGTGGCGACAGAGGTTAATTTCATACCAAACCAACACATTTTGATTCATACAGGAGAAGGTTTTACAAAGGGGCCAGAAATTAGGAAATTCATTGTCTTGCTCAAGGACACGCCAGCAGGGCACATGCTTGGCGTCTGAACCCAGGCACCTTTCTCACCACATCATCATCCTGCTGCCCAGAAATCAATGATTCTAAAGTGCTGCTATAGCAAAGTTGTTGGAGAACTCCTGTGTGGCAGATGGCTTTGACTTGTTCATGGCCCCAGAGCACCATGGGAGGTCTGAATGAGACAATGCACCTCTCCACAGGGTGCAGGTCATAAACACAGCAGCTTTATGGTTTGATCTAAGAGGCGAGTATGTGTGTATGGTGCAGCATGGATGAAATGTGGGGAAATAATCATGACCTCATAAAATACAAAAGGCTGCTTGGTGCACAAAAAGTAACACCAATGCAATTTTACACAATTAAAGGATTATTCCTGAATCTTAAAGGGACATTCCACTAATTTTGTATATAAAAGTGCATTTGAAAAGGGCTGTATAGCGTCCTGTAACTCTGTGAGAACTTCTTCAAGAGAAAGAAGATTTGAGTTGCCTTATGGGAAGTGGAGGATTAAATCTATTTGGAGCAAAACTACAGAAATTCCTCACAAATCATAGTTTTGTCTGTCTAATAATAACCTCAGGAAGAATGCTGGAAGTGTTGACAGTTACCTTCAGTGTTAGCTAACGTTAACAAAGATATGTGGCCGCCAACAGGCACTTCATGGTGCATTCATGTGCACAATATAAAAGGAAAGAATAAGACAGTTAGCAAACTAGAGCTGGCTTGCTATATATTAAAAAAAGTATACATCATTTTTAGCTGATGATTAAAAAGTTATCCATCTTGCGGTTAGGGTTGCCAACCGTCCCTTGAAAAACGGAATCGTCCCGTATTGAGCTGAAAAGGGACGCACTTTGTCCCGTATTACTGTGTGAGTAAAAAAAATAGTAAAATGCTAATGGGAAATGAATAACAGGGCGCTTTATATGAAAGTTTACGGTAAACTTGCTCCCTGGACCTGTCCTGCTCTGTGACCAATGAGCTGACAGCATAGTCACACACGAGGTTGACGATACAGAATACGCTCATCCCATTGGTCAATGAAGTACTGTTGCTCGCGGAGAAGATAGCGGAAGACAACAAATCAGCATGGTGGGTGACACGGACGCCGACACTACTTTATGGCGCGGTACACCTTCGAGCAGCAATGCGACTAGTACTCCTCCGGGAAAAAACAGAAAAGGATGCAAAAATACCGAGAGGAATGGGAAAAAGGAAATACCTGTTTGGAAAAAGTGCGCAATAACATCTATAAAGCTTACTACACGGTGTGCCGGGGTGGACTTTTCCTGTAGCCCATGGTGAACTGACTGACCTGAAACAACATGCCTCCAGTGGTGGGCACATGCAGACAACAAAACTAGGGGAAACCTAGACCAATTTGTTGTCCACCAGCGACAGTGCAGACAGGTAACTCTTTGCTAACATGTTTGACAACTGTATTTTGTGATTACCTGCCAGTGCTGTGTATACATCTTGTTCCACTGCCCCCAAAATGGCTAAAAAAGATGGATTATTTCTGCCCTAACTGTTAGCTAACGGTTAAATAAACCAATTTGAACTGCTGTCACATCCATTTTGGGAGAATATAATCCTTACATAAGTGTGTTGGCTTTGTTTCAGGGGGTTGATTGGTTTGCTACCGATGTCATACGGTTGACACTTTAATCAGCTCACAATATTGCTAATCTATATTTTCTTCATATGTTTCCCCAGTGGGAATTGAATTTCTGACCGGAGCGTTGGGGTCACACTCCTGAACCATTAAGCTATTGAGAATAATTTGGGCTACAGAGAGCTGTGTGTGCGTGTGTGTGTGTGTGTGTGTGTGATACCACCCCTGTGTTGCAGAGTGCTTATCTCGTGATTATCTGCAGCCTGATGAAGCTGTTATGAGGGAGCCGGACTCTATCTGGGTATTAACCAGCATGATTTTTTAATTATCCTGTAATCAATGTGTCTAATGAGCCACATTAACACAGAATGGAAGGTCAAGGGTCACAGCCCAGCTACACTCAAGTCCACGTTGTAGAAAGCAAGAGGATGGATCCAGTTACTTTTTATGTTTCAAACTGGCTAGTATTGTTGTGTCGTACCTTCTGAGTGCTTTTGACAGTTGCATCGCTTTGTAAAGCACTTTATTATACTCTGACTTTTTAAACAATATCCGACAATACAATATTGTGGCCTCGTTACAGTTCTGTTGAATGAATCTCATTAATCTTTCATTACTTAAGTCATGCACGCTTGTTTTTATTAGTTAGTCTGTCAGCAGGATGTTTGCAAAACTGATGAAAGCATTTTTATGCATACTGGGGAATAGTTAGGCTGTTTGCCAAGGAACAATTGATTAAATGCTGGTGGGGATCCAGATGTAGTGTTTCTTCCATCAGACAATTAACAGTCTTTTGCCATAAATATAAAACTGACAGCAACTGAAGCATGAATTCAAAGAGTGTGTATTTGCAGGGGCTTGATGGGAATGATGTGTTTTTTAGTCTTGGATGTGTATTTGCCAAAAACCTAAAGGCGACATGTGATGATTTTCAAATGAAACAAGCGACTGCCTTGAAGGTTGAATAAAAGTCTTTGGATCTCATAGCAATTTGAAACACCTACTGCATTTTCACAATAAAGAAAGAGTTTGATTCTTTCCAGAGGAGTGAGGCTGTTTCTGGTTTTTGCAGCAGGACCCTCGGGCACAGCAGGGACGGGCTCGGCGGCCAAGTTGCCCATTGTTTGCCACGAGAGCGGAGAAAGCCAATTAACTGAGCCTATGCTGGAAAGTTACACGCTTCAGCATCTGTTACACCTTCATGTCAACCTCTCTCTCTCTCTCTCTCTCTCCCTCTCCATCTGTCTGTACATCAGTGAGTTTCCAGCCGCCTGTTATAAAGCTGTATCTCCAAACAGGCCCCATTATAGCTCAGAGAGCTTTAATCATCCGTCCTCAGAGACCTGTGTATGTGTGTGTATGTGTGTGTGTGTGCTTGTCTTGCCCATGTCTTTCTATACAGTATGCTGTTTCTGTAGACTGTGGAATTCAACTTGGTTTTACTTTTACTTTACTGAGTTATTTATTTACATGACCATGTATATCTGGTAGGGTTGTGGTACC